>VUQH01090816.1:9417-54241 GCA_015106775.1 Etroplus canarensis
GGGGGGGTTGGGGGGGTGGGGGGGGGGGTGGGGGGGGGGGGGGTGGGGGGGGGGGGGGGGGGTGTAACTGTGGTATCTGTATACTTGAGTGGTACACTGTCTGTGTCATAGTATACTTTTTTGCACTCTTCTGTATTTTTGTGGCTGCTGATCACAAGGACCTTGTAACACCTTCATCATTCAACAGCTTGAATGATGTAGCTCTTTTAAATTTCTTTATCAAAGTCAAGCGTATAAGGTAAGTGATGCATGTAGTTGTGAACAGACATGAAAACCCATATCATCATCATAAATTCAATTGATTATTCACGGCATATTTAAAAAAGATAATTCAAAGGTTAAATAGGTTTCGTTCCTTTTCCATTTTTAGCTCGATGAGGTAATGACATGGCAATAAATCAGTCATCTGTTCACATCGCATCTGAAAGAATCTTTCAAATTTAAACATAAAATTAAAGTGAAGAGGGAAGCAAGCAAATCCTGAGTTTTCAAATCTGGTGGCTTTAGCTGACAAATGAGTTGACTGTTTTCTAATGAACAAATGGATTAAATCTTTAATAACGAATTCTACTAAGTTGCACTGTTTTAGAAAGGTACTTGAATGAAGATGTCCTTTTATCATACAGTATACTCTATATGAACAAAAATATTGGGCCACCTCCCCTACTAAACTTGTACAGTTGGCACAATGCAGCCATGTAATGTTCTCCTAGTATTCACCAAACCCAGACTGCATCAGTCTGCCAGATAGAGAAGCATGATTCATCACTCCACAGAACTCATTTCCACTGCTCCAGAGTCCAGTGGTAGCATGCTTTAGACCACTCCATCAGACAATTGGCATTGTGCTTGGTGATGTTGATGAGGCTCCCAGTGCACAGATTTTGTGCTGATGTTAATGCCGGGGTAGGTTTGGAACTCTGCAGTTACTGATTCAGCAGAGAATTGCAACTTTTATGCATTATGCGCCTTAGCACTCAATGACCCCACTCTGTAACTTTACATTTTCTGCCACTTTGTGGCTGAGTTGCTGTGGTTCCTAAATTCTTCCGTGTTACAATAATATCATTTGGAGTTGATTGTTGAATATCTAGGAGGGAAGAAATTTCACAAACTGACTCATTGCAGTGGTACCACAATCGAATTCAGTGACCTCTTTAGAGCAACCCATTCTTTCACAAATGTTTGTAAAGGCAGACTGCATGGCTAGATTCTTGATTTTATAAGCCTATGGCAATAGGAATGAATGAACACCTGAATTCAGTGGTTGAGAGATGTGGTGCAATGCTTGTCCATATAGAGTATCCGTAAATGTAACCTGCTTTATGTTAATATCTGTTTCCTTTTTTACAGCAAGCTTCAAACCTTTTTTTCTTTAATTAAGGCATATTATTAAATTCATTGAATGATATGACATAACATGTTTAATGTTCCATGATTAAGACCTGTATAATTGACGAAAATGAAATTCCTAAACTTGGATTTTTAAAAAAAGAGAGTGATTAACAGTTTTTTACCTTGCTGGTATTTAATTATAATATTTGTCATTGGTGATATCTGAGATTCTTCCCACACTGTTATAGCACTAGCCTGACTTTATGGTTTATTTTGCTGGTTAATTTTGTAGACTGAAGTACAGTACCCGTACATGGTAAAACAACCACACAGGGTGTGGTGACGACAGCAGAGTACATGAATGTTTGAAAATTCATGCTCACTGATGTGTTTAAATGGATCAATGAAGCAACACTAAAGGCTGACTCATTCAGACAGTGCAGCATAGCCCACGGTGGATTACTGTACAGTACAATGAAGAGCAACAAGACATTGGTGGGATAGACTGTACGTTCTGTACAATCACTGTTTAACTTTATCTCTTTAATTAAACAATGCTCCAACCTTCACAAGTGACTTCTCATCCAGAAGGATATTATATTCACATCTTTGAGGTTTCCTAATCCGTCTGTTGTGAGAGAGCATTAGATAGTCTTCAGATGTTGAGGCTTTGTCTCTGAGCTCCCAGAGCCTTTGCTGTGTTTTCAAAATTATAAGAAAAGAAAATATTCTTTTTTTATTTTATTTTATGGCTCCCTTGATGCCAGGGGCCCAAATTAGAAAAGATTTTCAGTCAAGCTCTTATAGAATGACTTGATTCATACTTTACAGCTCAATCAGTCCAACTGTTTCCCCTCTAGTCAGCAGTGAACAGAGTATGCTGTTAAAAGGGGGCAAAATGGGTAAAGGAAAAAGAGTACAGTAAAGGAGTGAAGGACCTCTTTTACTGAGTAATCTGAGTAACATCTATATATGTCTGACACCTCCACAAAGGGCCAGCAGGGCAGACTCTCCTGACAACCTAAACTGACCCACTGATGATCATTTTTCAGTCAAGTGAAGTGTTTAGAATGGTAGTCACTTCTTATTTAACAAGAATCGGATTACTTAATCCCAGGGGAAATTGCTTTGTTTATAGATGCTCAATTAAATATAAATATGAAAGACAAAAAATACCGACTGAAATTTTACAGAATTAAACAATACTGTATACAAGATATGGCAATAAAAAATAGTTTAGGTCTTGCAATGAGGAGTTAATGACCACAGGTAGGAATAATTTCCTGTGGCTTTCTGTGGTGGATTGTGGTGCAATGAATCTTTTGCTGAACATGCTCCTGGCCCTGTCTATCTTGTCTTGGAGAGTGTGTGAATGATTCCCTATAATTTGGACAGCATCCTCCTTTCTTATGCCACTGTTAGAGAGCTAAGCTTCACACCTACGTTGCTGACCTTCAAGATCAGTACAGTATGTCGAGTCTGATGTCCCCTACCCTCAGTCTGCTGCCCCAGCACACCACAGCACAGAGGATGCCACTGGCCATCACAGACTCATCAAACTTCCTGAGCATTGTCCGGCAAATATTAAAGGACCTCAGCTGGCTCAGAAAATAGAGATGACTCTGACCCTTTTTGTAGAGAAATAAAAGAAAGAATAAAATAAGAACACAACAAGAGGGCACCTAAACACCAAATCATAAATCTCCTTAAGTGAAAGAAGAATTACCTGTACAAGTTAAGAATCAGAATACTTTATTAATCCCAGGGGGGAAATTGCTAAAGTTCACATAAAAACAACCCATTTTAGTAATCTGTGTTCTTCTGATCAGTTAGTTTTCTACCAGTCTCCACTCACTTGCTTCATAAGGCCTGTTGCTCTGCATTTCTGACCCCCATTTGAGGTATTATGTTGATTTTTTTTTTTTAATAACATTGGCTAAATATATGAATTTAATGCGTTAGTGTTGGTATGTTAACATAGCGAAAGCCTTTAATTAGACTCAAAGCACAGCTGAGCTGACAGAGTGATGTTAAGCTGATGCATTATGAGCTAAAAGTCATACAAAGAATCAGACAAAGAAGAGCTGCGAAACTGAGTCATGTCTTAAATTTATAACTGCTTCAATGGTAAATTTAGGTAACAAAATAGCTCTAATTTTCTCCCATATGTGCATATTTTTCCCTGTTTGTGAAACTTCTCATATTGCACAGTTTTCAGACAGGAATTAAATTTTACAGTGCAACTATTATGACTCTAGCCTTCATTCTTATTTTTCTCTAACCTCTAATTACAGTTAAAAAGCTTTGCAGTGAGTTTCTATTCATATGTATAGTAGAAATCTGTATTTTATAGCCAAAAGTCAAACGTATCAAAGGTTGAAAGTTTATTCTCTTGTTTCTGATGGTGGATGGATAAAGCAGTAGCCCCATGATATGTCACAGCTATGAATGTTTCACCTAGCAAAGTGTGATAAACCCATTAACTGAAGAAACACAAAAAACCCACATGCGCTACATCCCTGTCCACCCTCAGACAGCATGTCCTCCTCTTTGTCCTCAGCGTCTCACACTCTGATCAGTCTTTCTATCCCTGCAGTCTATTCTTATATAAGAGAAGGTGGGAGAATACCTCACTCCTCCTACCGGACTTAATGTGGTGCCAGTCAAATCCCACTCTCGGCACCTTTTAAGTAATTTTTATCAGAAGAACTGGCTAAAGAATATTACATAAGATAAGCTAAGGGCAATCTGTCTCTGTGAAACCTATCTCACTTTCGTCGTTGCTCAAGCGCCATGCATGTTGTAAAACACACACTCTCGCTCACGCTTAGCTGTGCACATATCCATCCAACTGCACACAAACAGTATACACACCCACTCTCGTGCAAACACAGACGTGCTTAGGCTAATTCTATAGGTTTGTGTCCTCATTGTTTTCTCATAGCATTACTGCAGACTGTTTGCTCTGCTGCTGCACTGTTCGACAGAAAATAAACATCCACGTTTTGCATGTGAGCACGCACACGCGTAAGTAACACTATACTCCCAGTTGTGTTCTTGATAGACGACAGTGACTCATCTCCTGCATCAACAGTGTGTTTATGGAGTGGGTGAGAATTGAAATGCCAGTTACTGTTCATTTAGTGTATTATTGCTATCTGCTGTATCCAAGAGACAGCAGTGCTGCTTAAAAAATTTTACACTGTCAGGTGCAAAACAGAGAACAGCTTCCATACTGATGAAATGATTAATATTAAGCCTCCACGCCTGTCTCAACTTACCACTACCTCTGTGTTTACTCTCCTCCTGCAGTCTGGCTTTAACACTGTAATGTGCCTGACGTGTCTATGCAAATGTTCCTTGTGTGCCAACATACTGTTGCTTCCAACTCTCTGACCTATTGAATCAGCTTTATTTCAGGCATTTATTCTTTTCACCTTACTCTCTGTTTCTCTTACATCCCATCTCCCCTCCTTTCCTCCAGGAGAAGAACTTAGACTGGTTCCCTCGTATGAGAGCTATGTCTCTGGTGAGCAGTGAGGGAGACAACGAGCAGAATGAGATGCGGTCTCTACAGGAGAAGCTGGACAGCACTGCCATTCTGGTGGCTCAGCTCTCAGGCCAGCTGGCTGAGCTCAAGGAACAGGTAGAATGCCACTTTAGGCTGTTTTTCATGCTCTTGTGGGAAAGGTCTCTTCTGAGTATTGTGCTATCCATACCTGCTTAATAGCACAAAGTAAAATACTCTACTGTTAAAAACTATTTTTGAAAAATAGCATCTTGTTCAGTAGCGCAGGAGCTGTGAACTCCATGTCACCTGATCATGAGTGTCCTTCACCTAAAAACACCCATAGGGCCAAAGTTCACATAAAAGGTAGAGCTTCGGCAGTCTCATGTTGCTCTTAGTTTGTTCATGTAAATAGATTCTGCTACTGAACGTAGCACGACAGGTGACTATCACATCACCAGTCAACACAACTGAGAGCCGCCAGTGAGCCTCTGGCTGTTTGGATGACTACTGCCGCTGCTGCAGTGTGACTGATCACTCTCATCACCTGCCTCCTCTGCATGTGATTCTAGTCACAGGCCTGTCCTTGTTCCTCTTCTGTCTAATGTGTGAAAACAGTTCCTATTGGGGGAGAATAACACTCCACTAAAAAAAAAAAAAAAACAACCGCTGTCGACCTTAGCATTAAAATTGGAAACATCTTCGTATGAGCTGTGATCGCTCATGTAACCCCCAGTAACAGCCCAGCGTGTGTGCTATTGGAGTGCCGGCAAACAAAGACGCCAAAGCATTATCTTTGAATCTGTTTCGCATCAGCTGTAGGCAGACCTATTCTAATCTTGATTTGCTATGTTCTTTTCTGACTAATAAGGAGTCATGGGGTTAGCATGAATATTACTCCTCCTTTATCGTAAACAGAAAGTTTAGTGTACACCACAAGAGGTGAGTGTGTTTATGTAGAACTAGGTAAGCTCCAACCACAGCTCTGCAGTCACAAGGGAGGCCTGCAGGTCTCACACCAGATCTGAACTCAAGACTGTTTCTCACTGGGCGTAAGCTTTTCCTGCAGCTCCTCCCTCATTACAACCTTCCACTGACCTCGACGCACAGTCACAGCTGAGAATATGTGTATGTGTGTCACTATTTGGTTGTGCGGGTTTTAGGATTCTGCACGGCTTGCGTTTTTTCCCTTTATTTGTCACATACAACTTACGGTGTACAGAACTGCTGGCCTTCATTTGTGACGTCAGCACTGAAACCGCTGTATGTGCAAACCAGCATTTCTAACACACACACACACACACACACACACACACACACACACAAAACATCCACTGTGCAGGTCACAGTTCTGCACACCCCCACGCATGGCTGTGTCCTCTACTGAATTTTCCAGGGGATGTTTTAGTTTCCAGTCATACGGCAGTGCTGAACAAGGTTATTTGCATACAACTATTGAGAAAATTTCTTGTTCAGAAACATCTCACTCCAGTTAAAACTGATAGAAAAATGTTGCTGTGTGTAATTTTTGAAAGGAAAAACTCAAGAAGTCTTGGCTAGAATGAAATAGTTTGTTCACTCTTGCAGGATAAATTTACCTGCACTGCAAGTTCAGCTAGATAAATACTCCCCTTTCAAATGCTATTACTATATGGACTACATTCTGTATTACAAAAACATGAATACCAGATACCCAGGCCTCTATGTATGCCACATCCAGAACTTAAAAACCTCATAGTTTTGTGTTTTCTCTCCACCTCCTCAACAGATGACAGAACAGAGAAAGAACAAACAGAGGCTTGGATTCTTGGGTCCTCCACCCAACCATCACATCCCAACTCACTGAGCGGTGTGAGGTTTGCAGTGACAGGCTGCTTGACTACAGTCTGGCTATAAAGCCAGATAGAGATGCAGACAGAGAAACTTCAGCCTTAAGGACAATACATGTACTCAGATGTACAGCTGCAAGTGTTAATGCTTAATTTTAGACATAGTTCCTTTGTATAACACATACACTGCCTTATTTGGAAACAAAGTGTGCCTTTTGCACCCACTCAACCATAAGCGGCACGCTCTACGAGCTCATGTATACAGAAGAACTGGTCTGTCAATGATTGACCAGGCACAGCACACATCTTCCAGTGTAGTGATAGTGTGCCAGAGAGAGGTTGAGGGAAAATGTTAAGGTAAGGTTAATGTTTAAGTGCTGTCAAGTCTGTGGACAGCCACATCTTGGCCTCTGCCCTACCTTTGTCATGGTGCTGATCAACCAGCCTCACAGAGATCGATGAGTGGCCTGCAGGCCTCTGGGGCCTGTGTGCACACTAACATCAAGTTTTCTCCCCTTTACCTTTTAGATTATTGTTGATATTTATGACAAAATTGTTGGTTCATAACTGGAGTATCATTTTTGTAAAAAACTCATGCTGCCTTACTCATCAACTTTTATAAATGGAACATTGCAATTGTTGAAAGTGCACTTTTTTAAAAGGGTAAGAACCTTTAACGTTGAACAGTAACAGGTTTGTTTGGGGTATTATTTTTTTTTATTGGTTTGTGTTCTGTCTAAATATGCCTCCACTGCACCACTTCTGTTGCCTTTTTGCAGATTTCTACAGACTAACGAGTATCAATGTATATAGTAACATAAATGTTAATAAAATTATTTCTTGTACAAAACTTACTTAAAAATCTAAATTAGCCTGACTGAAGATGTTAAGCTCAGAGTTCTTTGTTACATTCTGAACACCCTTGTGTCTATAGAGATGTAAGCTAATACTGTAATTTACTGTATCTGCTCTAAAATTCATCTCCTACTGTTTTTAGTGTCTTTTAATATAAATCATCTTCACTATTCCATCTTGGACTGCAGTTAATAGTTTAGCCTGCAATTATGTTTTAAACTCACACAAATGAACAGAACAAGTGCACGTAATCTGCCATTAAGTGTCCTGAGACACTTTTTGTTGAGATGCAGTGTATGGAAAAATGTATTTTATGTGACAGGTGTTGTAATAAAGTTGTTTATTTGAGTCAGCAGTTTTCTTGCAGAGTTTACTTAAGATCTTCTTGTTGATAGGGATGCATAAGTACTCACCATGAGCCCCTCTACACCAATCTACTCACACACCATGTGTTAACTAATTTACACTTGTGCTTGTCCATGAGGGGAATCCAGGATTTCAGAACGTGTCTGGCCGCACATCCATGATGCAAATTTCCTGCTCCACTGCGTCTAAAAGGTGATCTATTTTACTGAGATCTGGTGACTGTGGATACCATTTGGGTACAGCAAACTCATTGCCATGTTCTGTAAGCCATTTGAAATGATCCGAGCTTTGTGACATGGTGTGTTATCCTGCTGGAAGCAGCCACCAGAAGTTGAGTAAAGTGTGGTCATAAAGGAATGGACATGCTCAGCAACAAAATTCAGGTAGACTGTGGTGTTTAATTAGTGCTGAAAGTGTGTCAAGAAAATATCCCCCATACTATTATACCAACACCAAAACCTTCAACTGTTGATACAAGGCAGGATGGATCAATGCCTTCATATTGTTTATGTCAAGTTTTGACCCTACCATCCAAATGTCACAGCAGACTCATCAGACCAAGCGACATTTTCCAGCCTTCTTTTGTACAGTTTTGGTTAGCACATGCAAATCGTGGCCTGTTCCATGTCGTTGGCTGACAGGAGTGGCACCTGGTGTGGTCTTCTGCTGCTGTAGCCCATCTGCTTCAATGTTTGATGTGTTATGCATTCAGAGATGCTCTTCTGCATAACTTGGTTGTAATGAGTGATTATTTGAGTTACTGTTGGCTTCCTATCAGCTCGAACCAGTCTGGCCATATCCTCTGATCTCTGGCATCAAAGAGAACTCTATAAACCTTAGAGATGGTTTATAGATCAGCAGTTTCTGAAATACTCAGACCAGCCTATCTGGCACCAACAACGATGCCACGTTCAAAGTAATTTAAATCATCTTTCTTCCCCATTCTGATACTCAGTTTGAACTTGAGCAGGTCCTCTTAACCATGCCCACATGACTCACGAGTTGCTGCCGTGTGATGGGCTGTTTAGATATTTGGGTTAAGGAGCAGCTGAACACCTATACCTAATGAAGTCGTTGGTGAGTGTAAGCATCCACCATTAGAACAGGACAAATATGACAAAAATAAGGACAGGCATAATGGGTGTTCTTTAAGTCATTATAGAATCATCCTCAAAATGTTTTTAAGCATGTTATTAAGTTTGCAGTTCTTGATGTGTGAAATGAATGGCTAAAATTTGTCAGCAGATGCCCGAAAAGTAGATCTTACATTCTTTAGTTGTACAATATGCAGTGGATCCTGAATTCAGTGGGTTGGAGGGGTCAAATCTTTCTGCTTCATAAGAATAAGTTGTCTAGCAATCATTGCTACAAATTGGTCTTGACATTTTGTTTCATCATATCAATTAATAATTGGTTTCAAATTTTGAAACCAATTAATGAGATTTGCTGTTATTCAAGTTTAATACTTAATGACCGAGTTGAATCATTAAACTACAAAAATAAGAGCTGCAGTATGATTTATAGAACTGTAATTCCCAATCACTGAAAGTGTGGGGGGAACTTGGAAAGATAGATCAACTAATTTGGCAAAATACACCTAATTAATAATTAGCTTTAAAAAAAATACAGTTGTAACACCTGAACATGGTAAAAAGTAGTCAGCCAATGGGTCCAAAGAAGTAGAATAAATAGTTGAAATAGCTAAAAGTGAGGTGGAAAAAAGTGCAAACTTGATCAAACTAACCTAAACGGTGACGGTTCAGTTGTGGGAAGAAAAACATTGCAACAGTATCACCAAAGCATTAGTTGTATTGAGGCCTGTCGTCAACACATGTAAATCCCTACAGTTCAGTGCTGATTACTTTGGAGGTGGATAATTCAGAACTGTTTGTTTGCCTGTGTGTGAAATTTAAAATGATTAAGAACTCGCAGAAAGCAAACTGGTCTTTTATCCTGTCTTGTCATTTACCCTCTACAGAGAAGCCCATCCTTCCTGGCTTCAGTTCAGTGTTTACGCTGGCAGGCCTGCATTTGCTCCTGCTGCCTGTGACAGCCATTAAAATTAGTTCACGCAGTGCCATAATGGTGAGCAGCTGTCACTGCGTAGACAAGAAGGGTTAAGTGCAGCTTTACTGGAATGTAATGCACTCAGACATAGAAGGGAGGGAGAGGGTAATTTCAGGACCATCATTACTGTCTGGGAAAAGTCTTGGTGCCATATTGTGATGCCACTGCTTCACCTTGCATCACTTCCTAAATTTTATCAGCTAAAATGTATGTTTTAACTCTGAGAGAAAAGATTTAACTTTGATGTCCATCTACCAAGCAACTTGCTTAGGCTAGTAAACTACGCAGCCTGCTTAACTTCATTCTCTCAGTACACACTGGACCATTTTAATGCACATGAGAAGTGTTTTGTTTACTTTATGAACACAGCCTCAGACACATTTGGATCATCCTCAAGTCACATGCTTAGCTTTTGTGTATTCAGTAGAAGGACTGAGAAAACACCCAGAGAAGGTCAATAAATACTAGGCAACATCTCAGACACCTCTGCAGCTGAAAGGTGTTTTGACACCAATGCACTGAAAGAATCAGGCCATATTTAGCTGAATATAAACGTCATATAACATCAACAACATCATATACAATGAATGAATAAATAAAATACTGAATGTTATGCAGCCTGTTTTACAGTTTCAGTGAACATTGTTGTGCTGTGTGTCAATAAACATATTGATCCTCTGTCTTCTGCAGTTTCCTCTAAAGACTCACAGCAGCATCAGTCTCCGCCAGAATCAGATATCATCTAATGTTTTTTTCTTTTTTTGTTGCCTGGAAAGAAAATGACCATGCTGTTACCTACTGAAGAGGAGGGGGGAAGATCCCTCACCACGCTCATTTTTATAAATAAACATGACCCCGTGATGACTGACATGTGACTTCCTTTGTCTAGCAATGAGCTTGAGCCATCATACACACTTGCACACTTGTTTGCAGAGTATTATGAGTAGCTTGAGCTTATAAAGTAGTAAAATGAATCATTAAACAGAATAAATAAACCATTTTTACAATAAATGACAGTGGTCAAGACAGCTAAGTTGCATCTCAATATTTGAGGAAACCCACAGATTCAGTTAATTATTGTAAGTAGTCCCATCTAGTTCAGTCCCAGTTAGTTCATGTAAATTATGATCAAAGTAAATCCCAAACAAACCTGACAGTAGACACCTTTGTCTTTGCTGTAGTCGTATATAATGATATTCCTACATCTGTACTCTGTCTTCACTTTAAGGAACTGCATTTTTGTTAACATAGACAATTTCTGTGATAATGTCTACTTTATATCACTTTTCATAGCACACTATATGGACAAAAGTATTGGATCACACCTCTCAATAATTTAATTCAGGTGTTTGATTCAGTCCCATTTACACGGGTGTATAAAACCATAATCCATAACAGTTGCCAATGCTCTGCTGACTCAGTAACAGCTCCAAGCCTCTTCTGACATTAACATCGGCACAAAAACTGTGCTGGGAGCTTCACAGCATCTGTTTTCATGGCTAAGTAACTCCATATTAATGCCTACAGATTTACAATAGGATGTCAGTAAAGCTGCTGTAGTTGGAATCTGTACGTGGCCCAATACTTTTGTATGTTGACCTGTCGGAATATTCTGTGGCCTGTGGGTGGTTGTGTAGATGGCTAGGGTTTGCAGGGTGCATAGCTAAAGATGCTCACTCTACTCACTTTTTAGCAATAATAATTCAAGTATTAATGCATTGGCAGATTAATTATTTTGACTATAACTGCTAATTTGGCCTTTAATTGGCTCATTTTGTGTATTAACAGTATATATGTGAGTACAAATCAGGAAAAGGAAACTGCATACAACTGACAAAAGGATTTGTATTTGTAACCAAAAAACAATCTGTGAAGAGTATGTGTTGGCAATTTTTTTAACCCACATAAAATTCATCTCACCAAACTTGAGGCTTCAGTCAACCCTTTATCACTAACACTCTTCCACCCTAGGCATACATTCCATCCAGCTTACTATGGAAAGTGACTCATGATTATATTCTGTGCTCTACACATATAGATGATAGGTGAATATTGTTAGCACCTGTGGTGGGAGTAAAAACAAATAACACTGAACTTGATTTTATTTGAAATTAACATCCAAAATTTATTGTTTCTTCCCTCTTAACACAACATGAAAGACAGTAAAATGATTCACCGGAGGTCACTTCAGTCCAGCTGCCTGTCTGAGTCCCCCTTTCCTCACCCCGTCTCACCGCTCCTCCCATTGTGGCTGCAGCAGTTCGACTCCTACAGGCGGTTTGAGTCATGCTGGCTGCTGGCCTGGCATCTACCTTCCACCACAGCCCAGCTCAGTCTGGATCCAGTTTTGTGATGTGTAGTCTGTTCAGGTTATCTTACTGCACTCAAGATCATCTAAGATTTATTGGTATCAGCTGAAAAGTTCTTTGTTAGTAGTTTTCATCGGGGGCTTTAAGGGGTTTTAACAGAGATGCTTATGATTAGAGAGAAAAGCAACAGAAAGGCTATTCATCAAAAAAGTTTTCTTTTTAAAAAAATGAAAATAAGCTCTAAATAATATTGAATAAAAACTTTAATAAAAAGGGATTTGATGATGGTAAACCAATAAATAAATTCATAATTAAGATTAAAGGTACACTGTACATGGACAAAAGTATTGGGCCAGGCCTCTTAATCACTGAATTCTGGGATTTCTTTCAGTCCTATTGCTACAGGTGTATAAAATCAAGCACCTCATCTGCAGTCTGCCTGAATTCAAGTGTGGTGCTCTAATAGTATACCACAATTGCAAAGAGTTAGTTCTTGAAATTTCTTCCTTCCTAGATATTCCACGATCAACTCTAAGTGGTATTATTGCAAAGTGGAAGCATTTAGGAACCACAGTAACTCAGCCAAGAAGTGGCAGATCATGTAAAATTACAATGTGGGGTCGCCAAGTGCTGAAGCACATACTCCAGCCTCCATTGCCAAAGCTCTCCTGACCCAATAGCTGCAGATTTCCAAACCTTGAAACTGGCATAAAATCGGTGCACCAGGAGCTTCATGGCATAGGTTTCCATTGCCAAGCAACTGCATGAAAACATTAGATAACCAAAAGCAATAACAAAGATCAAACAGAGTGGTGTAAACCATGCCACCACTGAACGCTGGAGCAGTTGAAATGCTTTTACTTCTCTAACACTTCTCTATCTGGCAGTCTGATGGACAAGTCTAAGTTTAGTGAATGCCAGGAGAACATGACCTGCCTGACAGCATTATGCCAACTGTAAAGTTTGGTAGAGGAGGGATAATGCTATTGGGTTGTTTTTCTGGGCTTGGCCTGGGCCCCTCAGTTCTGGTGAAGGGAAATCTTAATGCTACAGCTTACCAAGACATTTTAGACAATTCTGTTTCCAGTTTTGTGGGAACAGTTTTGGGAATGCCCCTTTCTTTTCCAGCATGACTGCACTCCAGTGCTCAAAGCAAGGTCCATAAAGGCAGGTTGGATGAGCTTGGTGCAGAAGACCTTGATTGGCTCCCACAGAGCCCTGACCTCAACCACATCAAACACCTTTAGGATGAACTAGAATTGAGATTGCTAGCCAGATCCTCTCCACCCACATCAGTGTCTGACCTCACAAATGCTCTGTGAATGAATGGACAAAAATTCCCACATACACACTCTAAAAGTTTCTGAAAGTTGTTACAGATGGGGGAATCAAATCCACTAATGCTCTTCTGAATTAATTCCCACAAACACACTAAAAAATCTTGTAGAAAGCCTTCCCAGATGAGTGGAAACTTTTATAGCTGTAAAAGGGGGGGCAACTATATATTAATGCCTATGGATTTAGAATGGAAAGCTCCTACAGTATAGGTGTAATGTATAGGTGACCCAATACTTTTGTCCATAAAGCATATCTTACTAATATTTACACATGCATTTAGTTAACATTTTACCTTATCATTGTGGGGAGACTGCCTTTTAAATCTTGAGGCAGTTTTCAATCACCAAATTAAAATGCTCACTTAACAACATGGTGATTCAGTGTGCTGCCAAAATTTTGCACAATATTAAATATTTTTTGTTTTTGTTTCAATGTTGTGTTTATAATTTGTCTAGTACTGTGAATGACATGTACATCATTACAGCAAATGCTGAGATAAGCAGAAACATTATTATGAAACACAATAGCTGCTTTTGTCTTTACAACTTCTTCTTTTCTATGTAACTCAAAATACAAAGTTCCTTGTGTACAAAATTTGTGCAAAAAGCTGTCATGGAAAAAACTGCCACAAAATGCTGATATATTTAACAGGAAACAATCTAAGGCACACAAAAAGGCAAATATCCTAGTCCATCAGAGCACAGTCACACTCCTTAATCTCACTGACCAGAGTCACTCCAGCTCTGCCATATTTACGTTAAACTTTTTGCCACTGTTGAGAGGAGGGAGAGCCAATCTGAAGCCCAGCGAAGAAGACCTGATAGCGGTGCTTCCACATTATGAAGGCACCAACAGCACAGACGAGTGCTTGGGCCAGATTTAGGATGATCTGAAGCAGGAAGTAGAGTGTGAGTGTACCAGTGATCACCTCACAGTCACTGACCCCCTCATAATTGAAGGTGCGAGCTATTGGGTCATCTTGATCCAGCGTGCACACACAGTCTTCTCCCTCCTGCTCACAGATTAAGCTGTTGGTCTGCGTGTAGTGGTGTCCAGCAAATGCCATGACCAGCACAGAGATGACCAGGCCAATCATGCACAGGACAAAGTACAGGAGCTGTTGGAAGCAGAGAAGCTTTCATCAGAAAACATCTTCAGTTTAGTGTGCTTTTATATTCTGAAATCTGGCTCCTGCTTGCTTGTGTTGTCTCATGATTACCCCACCATGCCAAAATTGTAGCTTAGAAACAGACATGCTGGCTCGCTGCCTATGGCAAATTAAGTTCAAAGAGATTACCCACAATAATACAGGGCAAGGTCTGACCCTCAGAGTACTAGTCCGGCTCTTAACACGGTGGAGATATCTTACATATTCCAGTGCCCTGCAGCCACAGCCACTTCTCGCCTTTGGTGCATGTCCTGTGTGAGTATACTTACAGAGAGTGTCTAAAAATACAGTTGTAAAATGTGACAGAGGCTTTGTGTTGTTTATGCAGTTGCACAATCGCAATAACACTAAACCTTCATCTTAATCCATCGCTTATATAACAGGAGCCCTCATTCATTGGTGTATTTCGCTTTCAGTTCTGTGCTGCTTATGGAATTATGCAAGTGATGAGTGGTGCTTGATTTGAAACGGTATTTGTGTTAATTTTGGAGCAGCTGTGAGATCGAGAGTATGGTTGATTACAGATGGGATGTATGTACAGAAAGTGCGTCAACAAGCACTCCACTGAACACTGTGAGCTTCACTAAAAAGATGATCTGAAACCACAAAGCAGGTAGAAACTGAAAGGAGTTATATTGTTGTTACTGTTATTGACAATCTGTCAATAGTTTTAACAACTTCAAAACTCATAGCCATGAATCCCTATAACCTTCCCCGTGGAAAATCAATCAATCAATCAATCAATCAATCAATCAATCAATCAATCTATCTATCTATCTATCTATCTATCTATCTATCTATCTTCATGCAATTAATGAAAAACAATGTGATTTTCAGAGAGCCAGGGTCCCCATCTAACAAAATAATAACACTTAATATCAGACAGGACGCCACCAGCACATTTTCTGCTCGGTGTGATCCAAGGGCAACTGGAATTAATAAACCTGTTTGCTGGAAAGCCATAAATTCTTAAGAATGAATACATTCTAGACACGGGTCCATTGGGCTGTTTGACTGAATTGCTTTAACAAATTAAAACACATTTGTTTGAAAGCTTGAGGGCCAGAAAAAGAAACACTGCAGAAAAAATGCTGTTGTTATAACGCTGATATTAATAGATTTGATATGAATGCTTCATTTCTGCTACAACAGAACTTGCAGCTGACAAACTCAGAGAAATGACATGACGTGCAGGAATTTGTTGATAAGTCTCAGCTATCTAGGGCAAATTTCAACAAGAAAAAAAAGCATAATTCTAATACCTTCTCATTATAAAGCCATCTAAAACCACTAGCTTGTAAAATTTACATTTAAAAATGTAAATTACCATAACCTTTTTCTTTCTGGCAACTGAGATAGTTTAATGGTACTTAAAACTACAGAATACAGAAAAACTATATTTGGTTGTCTAATAAGTCTGTCTGCAAATTCGCTTCACTTCTTAATGCAAAATATTGCTGAAAATACTACATCATGTGTACATTTTTGAATGTGATAGTCACAGTAGAGTCAGACAAACAGAAGGAGGACACCCCGTCCACGGAAACAATGACGGGCTGATTTTAATTGCCTTGAAATTCCAGCTGCATATATTGTGTGGCTAATTAAGCTGTACAATCAAGTCGCATTAATGAAAGTACTCCTCCGCTCATGCGGATTCCTGCAGAGCACTTTTAAACAGGAATGCTGTTAAATGCTTTTCTCTCCATGCTTCTGACAGTTGCAGTTCCCCAAGAACAGCTTTGTACTGTACCATGGGGCTAAAACAATGTTCTCTGCAAAGGTTTTCTGTCTGAAAGCTGACCATGATCATGCTTTTGACTGATACTACAATCTTTAGACAATTTCAAAGACACTTGTTCTGAATTAATATGGAATCTGTTTTGAGTCATGCATTGTTCTTTCCACATTTATAGAAAAACTCTCAGGTTCTTCTTAAACTCACCTTGACAATGAACTGCTTAGATGTTCTCTCATCAGGGAGGTAAGTGATACAATACAGGATAAAGCCCAGGATGGAAACTAAACACAGCTGCAACACACCAGAAAAAAGTTTGCCATTATTTGGATAGATTCGGTCATCAAGCCATTAAAAGTTTCAACATGATACAAATTTTTCAGCATCACAAAGATGCATTTCAGACAAATAACTTTAATATACTATACCATTTTGTTTATATATACAGTTTATTTGACACGCAGTACAGATGTTTGCTAATAGAACACATATAAACAAAAATTCTTCAAGAAGATAGAATTTGTCCAGCTTTTCAGAGGTGTTTCTTATTATTGCATGATTCAGCAGTAAGTTGCCATCTGATTACATTGCCGTCTTTCTCTTTCTCCCCCCTCTCTTTCTTCCACACAAACACACTCACACTCTATCTCTTCAGTTCAATTGGAGTCTTGTGACTAACGTGCGGCATCTTATTTAAATGTTTTTCCCAGGTTCTTAAGCACTCAAGATTCTCTGGAAAGTTCTTGATGACCTCAGTGTTTTTCACTCGGCTGAATCTCGTGAGGATCTAACTCGGGATGTTGGTGTCCAGGGATGTTTTCGAAGGCAGATGGCATCTGCGATAGGCTGGGATAGAGCTCAAACAGGAACAACAAGTTTTTTCTATCACCAAAATCTAACCTGAAATCTTCTACCAAACCATAATAATAAGCAAATTTGCCTTATATTTATTTATATTACACAGTTCACAGAGATTGCCATTGTTTATACAGGTTAAAGTACTTTGATTGCTTTCACTTGAACTTATAGTGCAGCTTCTTTTTGCATGTTGCTTTCTACAAACGGCTTTATGAACTTCAATCTTGAATGATTTTTTTTGGTTTAAAATTTAACTGAATTTCCTGATCACTTACAGTTCAACACTAAACTGCTTTTTCCATGCTTTCATAACCTTTTTGTTACTTTTTTAAAACCCCCAATATTTTATTAGCCTAATCAAATATGCAACTTGTCTTTACTGTATGCAATATAAAAGCCTATTTTTTATTGGAAGTAATGTGTGATGTATGTGTGAATGTATGTGTGGGAGAGGGCAAGGATGAGGAGGTACACACAACGATGCACATCACATTTGCAAGTAGTAATGAGGTCTTCTGATGCTGCAGAGGTGTTCAAAGGTTAAGTTGGAATGTGGCATGCTGTGGCTGAATTACTCATCTCATCTTCCCAGATGTTTACATTTCTTGGACATGTAACATAAACAATGGAAGGTGTAGGCCAATGCATGCAACTGGCAACAAATGGAAATTCAGCTGTATGCATTCAGGCGAATGTGACAGATAGAGGTTTATTGCAACATGATAATGTTAGTGATTTCCCACGCCTACGGTGCCTATCTGCTTGAGACAGTTTGACAGGGGCCAGTGTTGACATGCAATATGATAAAGATGTACAACACAAGGATGTAGCTGAGGCACATGCAGAAGTTTTAAAAATAGGAGGATCCATGCAAACAAATGAGTATCGTGGCTGATGATAGAGCATAAGGATGGAGCTTACAATGATCCCAGCCCAGTGTGGTGTCTCCCTGGCCAAAAGTGAGGGGCTGATAGCCAACATAAGGAAGGCCACGGCTGTGACAGCCACCCCCAACAGCAGCTGGAGCAGGGCGACGAGCAGAGGGAAACGACAGACTCTGCACTTATGGCCATCGTCTGGTGTTGGGCTGTCATCTCTCTTCTCATTGCCCTTCTTCTTGTCTGAGGAACCTTTCTGTCCCTGTCCCATTTCTCTTTCTGCCTTCACACTTTTTTTCTGTCTGTCCAAACAACTTTTACTGTTTGGGGTGTACGAGCCTGCCTGAAGTCTCCCTCCCTCCTCTTCCCTTCCCCACCCTGCCTTTGCTCACCATAAACTCAGCTGCGACTGCTATTTGGAATCAGAGAAGGCTCTGAACTAATATGGAAAACATTTGGACTGGATTCCTAACGCGGCTCCAGTGCCACATATAGAGCAGGCAGCATACTGACGAGGAAAGGAAGAGGAGGGAAGGGAGGCAGGAAGACACAAAGGGGGATTCCAACTTACGACACTGAGATGATTTCTTAAAAAGTCACATTAAAAGCAAGGAAAAGTACAGAGACATAAGCAGGTTTGAGTTAATGAACAGCCAGCACACAGGAGGTGACACTTCATTAAAGAGTCCAGTGACTGGTTCACTCTTTGTCAGCAGTTACACAAGACAGCCATATGCTGCCAGCCAGAAAAAGTCACATGACTTACAGGGAGAAGTAATGTGATCATAAGGCATGTGAGGGCATTACAGTGGATCAGATTTTAGTGTTTTTTTGAACACTTTAATATTCACAAGAGAGGAGCAGGTGTCGCTGACAATTAGATGAACTCCCTGGCCTTAAAATATGAAACTTTAGTAATCATTAATAACAGAATTAGAAGAAGATAGAAAGTTTCTTCTTGTGTTTTACAGATGTATCAACCTAAACATGGA
The DNA here is from genome assembly GCA_015106775.1 of Etroplus canarensis. Classification (NCBI taxonomy): domain Eukaryota; kingdom Metazoa; phylum Chordata; class Actinopteri; order Cichliformes; family Cichlidae; genus Etroplus; species Etroplus canarensis. The sequence continues at coordinate 28,659 of VUQH01090816.1, forward strand.
AGACTAACTGGGCGACTTTCAGTTACTCAAGGGAAAATATGATTTCTTTGTGGAAATCCTTTTTAGAGAATCAGACAACGAAGCGACAAAACTTCATGCTGAGATTAACAAAGAACCGCCACACACGTGTTTGAACACACAGCTGGGCCGGTGCCATGGTTACTGACAACGCAGCTTTGGGGAATTGATGTATGAGTAAGTTATCCTACCGTACAACAACATGCGCACAGGGGCAGACTGCATGGACGCGCAGGAGCGCACACATTTTGGATACTTTAACACCCCCTCCCCAAATGTTTACGCTGTGTTTACTCCACATTAACCTGTTTGGTCTAAACAGCTGCATGTTCATCTTGGTGAATCAGCTGACCTGAGGGTTCTTTTCCGAAGTCTGAACGTGTGCCAGGTAGTTTAGTGGCTTCTCCCTCGCTCAAACAGACTATCTGCCCATCACTTGTAAAGCAGGTACGGGCTGGAAGTTTTGTAGACCACAATGTTCGATGCAAACACGCTGCAGCAGTGAGCTGCTGCGCCTATAGGTCATTATTCTGCTTCTCTTCACGCGTACGCGTCTGATCCTCCGCCACATTTTGCGCACGAATCACGTTTCAGCAGCCGGGGGTAAAAACGGTTCGCGCTAAATCGCTATAGGAGCAGCGTCGATAGCTGCCATATCACAGACAAGGTCTAATTACCGGACTTTGTGCTGGTGCAGCCTACACGTGAGTCGGAAGCTGTTCCCAACCGGAGGCGCGCGTGCGCTCTCACCACAGAGCCGACGGCTTTGCAAAGTGTGGCAGCTCAGGGAACTATAGACATCAGTCTGACGCGCAGCTCCACTGGAGGACACGCACCGCGCATCATCTCCCTCAGCCGTCCGTGTGTGGGTCGGTGGAATAACAAACATTCCCCCAAAAGAAGCTCAGACGCGGAAAAAACAGCAGCAAGAGCAGAGATGGATGAAAGAATACCGCATTTACAGGACAGGCAGTTCATGGAGCACGCAGATTTCTTGGGGTGAGCATGGCTTTTCAGCAAACTCTGTCAAACTATGTCTGATAAACTGTCATGATGATAATCTGACACTTTCCACTTTGCTTTAGGGTGGATTACCCCTCTCTCTACATGTGCAAGTCTAAAAGAGGAATAAAGCGAGAGGATGGTGGAAAGGTGCGCGCGTTTTCTTATTCTAATTTATTGTTTTTTTTAAATTTTATTTTAACATTTGTTTCTTAAAAACAGCACGCTATATATGTAGCGTAACATAACTTTGGACCGTGTGTTTCCATTTTGATGTATTAAACACATGCATGTTCGCCAGCAGGATGCATACAAGTTACCACACCGGTTGATAGAGAAGAAGCGGAGAGACAGAATCAACGAATGTATAGGGCAGCTGAAGGATTTGTTACCTGAACATCTCAAGCTTTCGGTGAGATCATGACATTACGAGAAGTTTTACGCGCACTCAGCACATGGTTTTACATGACAGGGACCTCGTCAACAGCCGTACGGAACCCTTTGCTTTTCTCCACAGACGCTCGGGCACTTGGAAAAAGCAGTTGTCCTGGAGTTAACACTGAAACATTTAAACGCCCTGACTGCTGTCACCGAGCAGCAGCACCAAAAGATCATTGCTCTGCAGAATGGTAAGGTGAACAAACTAAATGTACAAGTTTTGAAAGAAACTACACTTCTTGAAAAAACAATGAAATTAAGTTTTATAATTCAAACGGTTAAATTTCACTGGGGCCAGAGTAGATTAAGCATTAATGCATAATGTGCATTTTGTGCAACTGTTAACTTTGCCAGTATTCAGGCATGCAGACGCGCTTTTTAAAGTCGCCCGCCTCGTTTGGTCACTTGTTATGATGTGCTGCACCTTACAGAATAATGACCTGTCACTCATTGAACTCCATGCTTCGCAGGGGACCGGTCGATGAAATCTTCCATCCACGCTGATCTGGATGCGTTCCACTCCGGGTTCCAGGCCTGTGCCAAAGAGGTGCTGCAGTACCTGAGTCAGTTTGAGAACTGGACAGCACGGGAACAGAGGTTCGTGCAGCTGTTCAACCACCTCCACAAGGTGCTGGCGCAGTTCCAACCCGGCGCGCAGCCGCTACAGCATCAGCTGCCCGCCGGGGACGCACAGGACGGGCAGAAAGCTGACAGCCAAGCCAACTGCGTCCCGGTCATCCAGAGGACCCAGGCTGGAGAACTCAATGAGAATGACACTGACACGGACAGTGGATACGGGGGCGAGGCTGAAAAGATCGATGGCAAAGATAAAGATTGTGAGCGCAATAAGGCGCAGGGACCAAAGGCGGTAAAAATCAAGCAAGAGTTTGGAGATGATCGGGCTGCCAAAAAACCAAAGATGAGCTGGCCTGGGAGCGGGGTAGGGGGCGCGGACCCCACCAGGCCCGATGTGGCGTTTATGAACTCTTTGATGGGAATAAGCGGTCTGGGACAGCAGACACCGATTTGCATGCCTTTCTACTTCATCAACCCCTCAGCCGCCGCTTCTTATATGCCTTTTTTCGACAAGAACAATATTGAAAAGTACATGTACCCTGCGGCGGCGGCGGCCGCTCTTGCGTCCCCTTTCCCTTGGCTATATCCGGCTCACGCCTCGGCGGCGGCGGCCGCAGCTGCAGCCGCCGCGTTCCCCGGCTTGTCTGCGCACTTTGGAGCAGCTTCTCAGTCCAAGGACTCATCTTCTCTGGACAACGACGGGGCGCTCGAGGCTGACGCGGGCTCACCTGAGGAGCGCGAGGAGAGTCCCGCTAGTGACGACGGAGAGGGTGACGTAGGAGATACGTCCCAGGAGAGCAAGAATGGCTCACACGACCAGTTTTCCGCTTGTCAGAGGAACTAATTAGCCCTTTTTACCTCTCTGTGCAGTCTGATGAGGAATTTATGTATGTTCATTTTTTAAAAATTAGGCTCGTTTTAAACGGGGTTTCACAGAAGAGTTGCTCATGTATAATATCTTGGCGAAAGAGAGGACAGTTGTGACGGCTTGTGCCTTTTGCACTTATGCTAGATTAAACAATCTGAATGATTATCGACAATGATTGACACTTCACAGCCGTGTTGTGCTGGAGTTAGTTTTTTTTATCCTCTTTGATAAGATATTTTGACATGGCAGCATTGGTGCCAAAACTTTGAGTACTGCAACAGTGCGCAATATTCCAGTCAATGAGTCTGTGGATGTATGAAGTTGCAACTGACCTCTGCCAAGATTATTCACAACTTGGCTGACTCTGACTGTAAATATTATTACCTGAAAGGTTCATTCAAATGTACATGTGCACTAAATGACATGCACAGATCCCCAACTTTGCATGGGTATGATGACTGGGAGGCACATTACTGAGAAGAATTGAAACGCATCCCCTCTCAAAACACGCGCGCGCGCGCGCGCACACACACACACACACACACACACACACACACACACTCCAGATGAAAAGTCTCCTGTTTTAACAATACATTTGTAATGAGATCACGGGAGAGGTGTTATGCCTGAATTCCCTCAATTCACCTTAACTAAAGTTAATCTGGTTTTCTTTGCTTTGTTTACCCTTGTGGCAAAGAATAAATATAATAAAATCATTAATGGAAAGACAAAGCCTTCATTCATAAGGGTTTGCTCGACCAGCATATTGTACATCCCTTGACTGAAGCATTTCTGCACAGAGATGCAGTTACCTCCTGTATCTCCAGGAAACATTGTAGGATAGCACCTTAAAGATCTTTGATATTGAATGTACCTGTATTTTCCCAGCTGTTAAAGTTTGTATGTAGGATGACGTTACTCTTTGAGACGTTAAGTGCACTTTTTTCTGCTTTTACCCACCCAAAAGTCACCTCATTTTTCAAATAAATCACTGTAGTTCTCTTTGAAATTTCTATTGTGTTGTCTTGATATAAAAAATATGATTTAATTTCATTTCATTTCATCAACGAGAAGAGATGCCAGACGCTCTGTGATTATTTCCTGCAGTAACGTGGACATGAAGTAATTTGACAGATTTTACAAAACATAGCTTATTTCTGGCTTTTTCAGGGGTAAAAATCACAATCAGATTTGAAAACCCCACACCCAACTACACATCAGGCAATCTGGGATTCTGTGCTATCATCATGCATCTTGCTTTTTAAAAAAATTGACTAAACTGGGAAAGAAACTGTGGTCATTTTAACTAAGCTATCTTGGTCTCTTTTATAATTAATTCCTGCAAGTGTAGTATTGTTCTGCTTTTTCAAGTTTCTCATGTGACCGAATACAGATGGTTTTCATTGTATTTTGCAAACATGACATTGCTTTTGTAGTTTTTCTCAGCTGGGTTTTTGCCTCAGATCTGTTATCAACTGTTCTATAAAGTGGCATGCGTGTTTGTAAATAGGTTTTTGTGAATATACCATGAACTATATATACGTCTTTGTCAATGTTGTAGAAGTCTATGGATTTTTTTAAGACTTAACTGAGCAACTGTTGCACATTTCGTTAATGCTTTACACATATGCTGTTCTAAATTATTGCTGATGAGTTGTAAAATAAATATCAAAAACTAAACTTTGCAGGCTTCTTCTTATTCTACAGTCTCATGTGCAATCAAATGCAACTTAAATTCAGTCAACATGTATTAATAATCAACAAATATCTGCATTTGTAATATTTAGGTCATGGGAAACACAAATTGTTAGACAGCATTACTAATGGCATTAATGAGTAAAAATGCTGGAAGTTCAGAATGTGGAAGGTACTGTTAAACATTAGCTGACAGGTCACAGCAGAGGAATGTACAGTAAGCCAAAGCTTTAAACAAAAGTCATGTGATAAAAGGGTGGTGAAGTGAGATTACAGTCAGTCTGTACAGACTGATGAAAAACAAGGGGCCTCCTCCCAACCTGTCAAAAGCTTTAACTAAGATCAAAACCAGTCTTAGTAGTTGCCATTAACTGACTTACTACAGTACCACTTTAAATTTTAAAAATACTTTTACTCTTTCAATTTATTTAACCTTTACTTAACCAGGATAACTCTAGAGATTAAATACGGGTAGTATGGTGGCACAGTGGTTAAAACTGTTGCCTCGCAGCAAGAAGGTCCTGGGTTTGAATCCACCAGCCAGCTGAGGTCCCTGTGTGTGGAGTTTCCATGTTCTTTCCAGGTACTCTGGCTTCCTCCCCCAGTCCAAAAACATGCATGTGGTTATATTAATTGGCAATTCTAATTTGGCCCTAGGTTGTGAATGGCTGTCTATCTCCCTGTGTTAGCCCTATGATAGACATGCAGCCTGTCCAGGGTGTACCCTGCCTCTCATTCCATAGCAGCTGAGATAGGCTCCAGCCCACTGTGATGCTGAATTGGATAAGAATGGATATATAGGTGGAGATTAAGTATCTTTTACACGAGCATCCTGGCCAAGACAGACATATGTGTGGAACTATCACTGATTGCACTGCTGAATGCATATGGCAATACATAAAATAAGTATACCAATGTACAAGTGATAAAAGAGTAATATACTAAAACAACCAACATTTGTGAACTTCAGCACTAATTAAAGGAATTCCCTCAGGCCAAAAAACAGCCTGAAGTACCTTCCTCTTGGTCAGGTTAAAAATCATCTTAAATTGATAGAATGAGACCAGCTCCATAACCACATGTTATCCCAAATGTTTCAGTTACTTTTTTAATCACCGCGGTAACACACACGTCCATCATTACAGCTATCGTAGACTATAAGGTTTGTGCGGAGAATGCATGTTCCCTTTGAAAGGGTATTGATGGAATAAATCTTACACCAAAAATCCTTTTACTTTACATCAAGAAGTTCTCATTACAGTACAACCACCCCCTACCCCCACTCCGTTGTATTTTGCTTTACCAGAAATATTATCTTCTTAAAAAGCTAATTTGCATTTTATTTACTGACATCATTTCTTGTTTTTCCATTCTTTTGCAAGCACTCTCTTGAGCACTCTTCCACATGCCTGCCTCTACCATTACTGAGTAAATATCTCCACCTACTGGTAAAAAGCTTAAACATTCTACAATACTTTACAAATTCTTTCTCATTTACACCCATGGGCATTTTGTAACGGTTACATCAAGCACCAGTTGTGACACATTTAATTTTGTCAGATGGTTTATTGAACCATGCAATCCATGTCATGTCAGCAGCCTGTTACAGCCATACATCTGTCAACATTTTGCAGTATATTAAGGCAGGAAACAAAAACAAAAAAAAGGTTATGTACAGTCGACATCTTAAACTTTTCTAGAAGATATGTAGTTGTAAACAGTGTCAATAATTATGTGACAGTACTGATCTGAACTACAGTATAAATGTGCTGCATGACAAGTAATAAATCTAACTAATGTTACTTCATTTTACAGCACATAGTGTTATTGTGGTAATAATACAGCAGCAAAATAGAAAGCATCAAAACTAATGTCCTTTCCATCAACAGGAAAAAACATTATAGATTTCTCTTTGCTTCTGTGCCATTTTAATTTGTCTCACTAATATCTACTGACATTTGGTCTAAACTGACTATGATCATTCCTTCAATGTCTCTACACTGTGCATTATTTGAATACACACACTGTGGAATTGATATAAGGCACTTTGATGTAATTAGCAGCTGACTACAACCTAAAAGGGGCTTCATACCTTTGTGTCACCTTTGTATCATAGACAGACACACACACACACACACACACACACACACACACACACACTTGATTTACAGTTTAATAAGGGCTTCACACCTTGGCTATTCGGACGCAAACACTTACAAACAAATTCTGTAGCACTCACTCTCTAATATACACACTAGCTTAGCTGGAATTATCCATTCTAATATTACATGCCACCATTTTACATCTAACTAATAGATTAGCTGGAGTGTGGGTGCTCTGCACATTCATATATGGAAAACATAATCATGCAACAAGACCTGCTAATCTTTGGTCACGTGACACTTAAGAAAAACAAGCATAATATGTTTGGCAAAAATATATTGTGAGGACATTAAACAAAAAAAACATTTCATCTCAAACAAACAACAAAAACTAAATCAGTGTAAAAGGATAATTAACACTGTCTCAGTGTGCAGATATTACTTTGGGAATGAGGGACTGCATTGGTGTAACTGTAAATGCATCGCCTGGTAATAAAATATACTAATCCACTACACAGAACTGAAAAGTAAGAAAACATATTTACAATAAGCCATCATTTTGGTATGTACAGAATGTAACATTCTATAGTAAGGAAACCATTTGTGCATAGTTTTCATTTAAACAAACAGAGCGCCAGAATAGATTCTGATATGCAAAATGAGATTGTTCACGGTTAATAAACACAAGTAGATCCTTCACTTATTTAAGAACCAGTCATTATGCTGAAGAAATTACATATGATTTAAGAGATAGGTTCACACACCAAGATTCTCAAGAATACTGTTCCAAAGGCAATAGTTTGATTCACGATGCTATGCAGGAAACAATCAAAATCATTCAGCAGGTACTAAAGTGAGAGTAAAATTATATTAAGTGGATGTGTTTATAATAAAAAGCCAGATGTTTAGAAAGTAATGGTGCTCTTACCATTTTATGCAAGAGCTTCTAAACATTTTCATTCCTACCAAGTGCTCCATGCCTTCCACTTAAAAAATATGTCTTCACACTCAAGGTTGCCTTCATTGAAAAAAAACAAAAAACACAAAAACAGTGCATAGTAGTGTGCTACAGAGGCATTCTGTACTAAGATAACAGTTCCGGGGGAGGGATGTGTTCCCTCCAAAGCAGAACTGTTTCACACATAGATCCCTTCTGGGTTCAGGCCAGAACTGAGAGGGCTGTTAAGCACCCGGAAATGACTGGACATCGGGTGGGTCGAAACAGGGCGCTTTAAAGAGCCAGACAAGGGAACTAAATCTGACAAGGAAACACAAAACAACAGAATGAGAATTGATACTCTAAGTGTATTTCAAATTTTGAATAATAAGAGAAAACTTGGTAAACATCAAATTGAGAACAGTGACAAAACTCTCTCAACAAGTGACATGTAGTAGAAAGAGTAGATAGTTTTTATTTGTGGCAAAAAGTTTTGAATAAACCTCTAATTTAATGGTTGAAAAAAATCAGTCTTTTATTCAATGTCCAAATAACCATTTAAACTTAAAATCATGAATTAAAAACACATGCTGATGCTGTAATGCAATGTACTTTTGCTATAGTGTCACCAGGGGGCAGTACTGAGCCAAACAAAGTATCAGCAAATGCACTTAATTTTATTGCCTGGCACAAAAGCCTTTACTGATTTACACACAGCACTGAAAAGTTACAAGAAAATCATCATCAACACTCAGTTGTTACTTTCATAATTGGAAACTATCACCATTATGTGCATCTTAGCGAGCCAGTGTAATAAGCAATGCAATTTAATTAACATGAATGTAACCTGACATACATTGTTACATCATAAGTATAACAACTTCTTCTTTCAGCTGCTCCTGTTAGGGGTCTCCACAGCGGATCATCTGCCTCCATCTCACCCTAACCCTTGCATCCTCTTCCCTCACACCAATCCTCTGCATGCCCTCCTTCACTATATCCATCAACCTTCTCTGTGGTCTTCCCCTTCTCCTCCTGCCTAGCAGCTCCATCTTCAACATGCTTTGTCCAATATATCCACTATCCCTCCTCTGAACATGCCAAACCATCTCAGCCTTGCCTCTCTGACTTGATCTCTAAACTTCTCAATTTGAGCTGTCCCTCTGATGTACTCATTTCTAATCCAGTCCATCCTGGTCACTCCAAGCAAAAATTTCAACATCTTCAATTCTGCCACCATCTCCAGACCATACATCATGGCAGACCTCATTACTGTATTGTAAACCTTCCCTTTAATCCTTGCTGCTATCCTTCTATCACAAAGCACTCCTGACACTCGTCTCAACCCTTATGTTACATCATAAGTATAACTAACATAACTAAAAACTTGTTTATCTATATAATTCTTCATGTTTCACACAATAAAAGCAATTAATTTAAAAGAATGAATTTAAGAAAATAATACCATTCAATATAAAGCATTAAGACATGCTATTTAGCTTTCCTAATTTTTATTAATTTTTAAACATGAGATCAGTTTTTAAGACAATGAGAATGTGAAACACCAAATCGTTCCTGTGCTTGAGCATAAAAGCTTTATTCTTATTTTTTATGTTAGTTGAATTTTCTCCTTTTTGTTTGTGAGGTTAAGGGTTATATCCAATTGGTGGTCAGAGTCAATAAGCACCTTCAGCAAAGGTAGTCTGGCACAGATTTTACACTGAATGCCCTTCCTGATGCAATTCCTCCCATTGTGGAAGGGGGCTTTTGTCTCGAAGCAGGGATCTTTCACGTGTGAGGCATCTATGCAAACTACTACAAGACAGTGGTTAGTACTGTAAAGTTTTAATAACTACAGTGGCTTGTAAAAATATTCACCCCCTTTTGGTATGAAGCTCCTAAATAAGAGCTGGTGCTACCAATTACCTTCAAAAGTCACAAATAGTTAAATAAGGTCCACCTCTGTGCAGTCGAAGTGTCACATGATCTAAGTATATACACACCTGATCTGAAAGGCCCCAGAGTTTGCAACACCACTAATCAAAAGGCAGCACTAAGCAAGTGACACCATGAAAACCAAGGAGCTCTCCAAACAGGTCAGGGACAAAGTTGTAGAGAAGCACAAATCAGGGTTGGGTTATAAAAAATCTCTGAAACTTCCCATGGAAAAATCCCACAGAGCACCATTAAATCCATCTTCACAAAATGGAAAGAATATATCAAACTTGCTTAGAGAGGGCCGTCCACCAAAATTTACAAACTGGGCAAGGAGAGAATGAGGGAAAGCCATATTTAGAGTTCACCAAAAGGCATGTGGGAGATTCCCCAAACATATGGAAGAAGATCCTCTGGTCAGATGAGACTAAAACTAAACATATTGGCTAGGTCTACGGCCAAACCAACACTTCTCATCAACTCAAGAATACCATCCTCACAGTGAAGCATGGTGGTGACAGCATCATGCTGTGGGGCTGTTTTTCATCGGCAGGGAATGGGAAACTGGTCAGAATTGAAGGAATGATGGATGGTGCTAAACACAGGGAAGTGCTTGAAGAAAACCTGTTTCAGTCTTCCAAGGATTTGGAACTGGGGTTCACCTTCCAGCAGGACAATGATCCTAAGCATAAATTTTGATGTGTTGGAATGATCTAGTCAAAGCCCAGACCTTAAAGATTGCTATACACCAGCAGAACCCAAGGAGGAGCTGGAGCAGTTCTGCTTTGAAGAATGGGCAAAAATCCCAGTGGCTAGATGTGCCAAGGTCACAGAGGCAAATTCTAAGAAACTTACAACTGTAACTGCTGCAAAAGGAGGCTCTACAAAGTACTGACTTTAGGGGTTGAATACATATGCACACACTATTTTTCAGTATTCTATTTATTAGATCTTTTTAAAATGTTTTTTTCCATTTCACTTCACCAATTTGGACCATTTTGTGTAACATTTTTGCTTATAAGATCAATTTAAACTAATTGTTATAATGCAAAAAAAGGAAAAATGCCAAGGGGGATGAATTCATTTGCAAGCCAACTAACCATGTCCGGATAACAGTTGCACTCTCACTGGGTGCATTTAACGTATGTATGTTTTAGCTTTTTGATGGTCTCCTGTAGGATAAGTGCTTTGGTTCAATGAGCCTACCACAGAAGCGTCTGAACATGGGATAAAGGTTCAGCATGATGGAAGGAGGTAAGGATAAGCAAATAAAAACAGGCTGGATGACTGACACCAGATCTGCTTTATCCAGGATGCTGCTGGCACAGAGATAAAAACTGCCACTCAACTGGGCAAAAAGAATACTGTGTTCTTCACCTGCCCCAATTTTCAGTGGGATAATTTCTTTCCTGTATACAAACAAAAATACACAAGTTTTTCTTCTAGCTCACAGAGCAAAATTCCTTGTTCCCTGGGGATATTCATTGACATAATGTATTCCTTAGCACCTTTACCTATTGTCTTTGGCTCACCAGTTCAACTGCCTGGTTATCAGATGAGGTGCAGGAAGAGTAAGTAAGATATCTTTTACCACCTAAATTAATTTAAACCCTAAAACCAAGTCTTGTCTCTCAAAAGACAGCCTCTCTGTGATCCCCATAATTTAGAATCTGATTTAAATTAAAGAAAACAAACACTCAAAGTTTGTTTTGTTTTTTCCACTCTGCATGCTGTGAAGATGTGCGGCAACAGGATAATACGTGCCTTGATGGAACAGAATGACTTCACTAATGTGAAGGAAAACTCAAGCACAAACTGAACTTTCTGCACTTTAAGAAAAATATATTATCTGGGTGAATGTCAACAAAGACAGGCTGCACTCTGACATACTATTAAATCTTCTCTTGGGTCACATCAGTTCAGATCAGTCACACTAACATTACCCTTTATCACAGACTACAAACTGTACCTTTAAAGTCAGTTCCCTGCATGTCATTCATGTCAAAAGATCCAGGCATATGTAGCGCAATAAGTAACTTAGATCTTCTACTCCAAATGAAACTCCTCAAAAGAAGTGAAATATCTATTAATTTCATGTTCAGAGGAAAACTTCATTACCTATACCAGGACTGTTGTGGGTACTTCCTTCCTCAGTAGGTTCAGCCGGCAGCACTGTAACCTTAGTGCCAGTCTGCTTGATGAATTGCTGCAGGTTAACCTGTCTCAGCTCCTTGGTCAGCTGCTCCAGCTCATGTTGCATGTCCTTCAATGAAACAGCAGGAGGAGAACTAATTTTTTAGAAGACTGTAAAGCATTACCAGCAGTTTAAAACAGACTGACTTGTACCAGTATAATTTATGTAAGACAGTATTGTTATTTTAAGCTCGTCTATATTAAGATGGAAAGGTTAAATCAAATGCAACATAACCAGAAATGGTAAAAAAAAATAGAGTTCCACCTTGAACTAGCAATATTTCAGCACCACACTGGAGACACCTCAGGCTGACAGATGCTTATATGTACTCTTACAAAAAATGGTCATCCTCAGAGCTACACCAGCCTTCAGCAATTTTTTGGTAAAAAAAAACAAAAACTCGTGCACTGGATGCACATCTCTCACCTGCAGTTTCTTGCTGCTTTGTCCAATTGACCTGTCCACAGCTTTGCAGCTGCTCTCCAGCTGGACAGCCTGTCTCTCTTGGGCCTTCAATTCTGCTTTGACCCTGAGGACCTGAGCTCGAGCCTCTGCCTCACTGACCCACTGGGTCTCCTGCCGCTCTCTCTGCAGCTTCTCTTCTTCTAGACCTGCCTCTACACCCTAAAAGGGAAAGAGATAGACCAAACACACCTAAGAAAAAAGGAACTACATGCTACAATATACAAACATCACTAGAAAGACTAAAACCTAAAAAAAAAAATGTAAATTTTGTTTCTAAAATTCAGTATCACAAAAAACTCCTACTGACAACGCACCTGTACCATTGCCAGTTTTTCTTCAATCTCCAGTTCACAGCTCTGCAGACGCCCACGTAGTTCCTGCAGCCTTTCCTCCAGCTGTCGCTCACTCTCTAGCTCAATTTGTAGCTCAGTGGCCCAAAACTCCTCTTCCTCCATCTCAACCTCATTCTTCCTCAGGTGCTTCTCTAATCTTAGGATCTCCTCTATTAACCCTCCACCTACACCTGGATCCCCAATGCACCCTCCACTTCGGCCCCCTCGCCCTTCAGCCCAGGCTTGGAGTTCAGCCTCATAGGCCTCAAGCTTCTTCTCCAGCACATTGAGAGTCTCTCTCTGCAGACCAACCAGTCTGACCAGATCTTCCATGCGACAAGCCCACAAACCAGGGGATGCAGTCCCAATAGTAGGCCCTGCATGGTGAAGACTCCCTCCATTTCCCAGAAGCAGCCTTCGTTTGGCCTCGGCTTCACCAAGCCGACCTCCACTCAGTATCTCCCTAAGGCTTCTGGGTGCACCAGTGAATGTGAGAGACTTGCGGCGGGGTTCACGTCGGCGGAGAGAACGATCATTGGGATGACGAAGCTTTGCAAGTGGAGGGAGGCTCTGTCGATGCAGACCACGTTCAGGCCCCCTGAGAGGAGGGCCTTCTGAGGGGGGTCTTTCAGTCAGTGAGGGGCCTGTGCGATGCAGGATCAGCTGGACATCACCAGCATACTGGCCCCAGGTGTTCAGAGAAGCCACGGGACTCTCGTGAGGGGCCAAGTGACGCTCTGTGTCCCGCCATTTTTCTACCAGAGTGTATCTTCCCGTGCGACCTGACAACAACACAAGAGTATAACAAATTCAAAAAATAAGTAACATGCAGATTGTTAAGAAGATTTAGACTTTATATTAAAGAGCAGTGATTAAGCAGTGATTTTTGAAAATTTCCAAAATTAAGTCACAGAAATACAGCTGTGATATGTCTTCAACATACATGAATCAGCCACTATATGAAAACCACCAACTGTTAAACAACTTTGATTATCTCATTACAATATGGAGTTTTGTCTTTGAAAACTTAGGTTCTATTATTGAAGTGGATGTTACTCATAGCTGAAGACACTGATCTAGCCTTCAAACTCCCCAAATACCAACCTGATTAAGAATCTTTGAGAAACACTGAAACAAGCCCAAAACAAAAGGCACCATCCTGCAAGCCTACCATGAAAGTGCCAAGACACCCACAGAGGTCCCATTATCCATGCCCTAATGAGTAGAGGTATTTTTGCATGAGGGAGACCTACACAATATTACAAAAGTGGGTTTAACATTTGTGACTGACCAGTGTAGGAAACCAGTGTAGGCAACCACTAGAACAGCCATGTCAGTAATCAACTTTGGCCAAAACACCATAGCATGCACAGATTAATATTATGATGTCAATTATGCTTCTGGCTTCCTACAAATTTAATAGTTAAAATTTTCAACCAGCTTGTCTCCACATGGTTTCTGAAACACCTTTCAGTGGTTTTTGTAACTGGGATGAAAGCATTTAGTCTTGCACAGCACAGTACAGTCTCAACAGAAAAGTAAAAATGCTGGCTGGAATACAGAAAATTCAGAACAAACAGGATGCAAGCTACACAGATCTGCATTGTTGAGATGTTATTAAGCGGCTTCATTCTGTGAGCAACCATGTCATATTGTATTTCATTCAATAATTATAACAAAGAAATTGTTCTCTGGTGTTTAGGGAAAACCTAGAGACAATACTTGCAGTAGTGTGCAGACAGGAAAGCTTTAAAATGCCAAAGTATCAAATCAATAGAGATGTCTGATCACTTAGCGTAGTGTTAAAAGCAAAGGAGGGGGCTCAGAAGTGCTGCTTTCCAAGTTTGGCAGGAAACTGAGGGATGAGTCAGACTTTCCCTCCTCCTCCTACCCTGTGCTTTGTGGGAAGTGATGTCAATACAGTATGCTCAAATGTCCCGGTTCTTGAAGGAGCCATATGGAAAAGGGGGAGAAGAGGGCGTTCAGATCTAAGAAAGTACCAATAAAGCCTATGACCCACCGTATCTCTGCAGGGGCTTAGCATGGAATCAGAAAAGCTGACACTTGTTTACTTAATTTTGGAGACCTAAACCCAGATTACAGCTTTTGTGGATTGGAGAGTGCATAAAAATACATATGATGAAAATGTGTTGTCTGTATTGTAATAGAACTCTTCAATGTCTGTGGTATAACAGCCATGAAACTATGCAATCATTGGACCAACATGTACATGCTAGTGTTTGTCTACTAAAAGTAAAACAATTTTACTAAGAGTCAACTATCAGTGTCTTCAAACAGCAGGTCTAACCTTTTACAGTTCCACAAATCTGACTGACGTGTGTACAGAAATCAGTAACTTTACTGTTGGATGGTATAGTCCAAAAATATTATTGCAATTACAGTTTAAGAATAAAGAGATATGGATCAAATGATGGCTTGTATCTTAGGTGTGCTTACTGTAGCTTTTATAAAAATAATTATTTACCTATAGCCTGGGCCAGAGCAATCACCACTTCCTGGCAGGTGGTTGCCTCAGTGACCCCACAGACAACCCTCTGGACTCCATCCACCCATACTTTGAGCTCCATGCTGGGTCAGAAGTGAGGGGGCCGGTCGTGTTGTGTTGGCCCCAACATTATTGATGGCTGCAGTATTGCAGGGCAGCTGAGCCCCACTCGTTAATTCACTGTGGAGAGAACAAGGGGAAACAGAAAGACTTTATTCTGGATGTGCTCAAGGCCAAAGGGAATGGCTTTATGCTTGTTAACACAAGAAGCCAGCTTAGAAGGAAAAAAATAACAATGATGTGAAGTCAGGCTATTTTAGCAGCAGGTTAAGGTAAGATATAGTCCAGCTGAGAATGGATACATAGAGACAGGCATGCCAGGACCAGCTGGCCATAACACTCCTGTTTTGTTCTTCTCTATGAATAGGTACATGTCCGTTCGGGGTGCAGGAAGAGTCTGCCAGCAGACATTCCCAAGGCCAGTTCCTGCTTTTGTACAGCTAATTGCATGGACGCAGTGACGAAAGAAAGATTAACTCAGTTAAACAGAGAAGGAATGTAAATGTAATTTAAAAACAAAGCAAAGGAAGAGCTAGAAGAACCATAGCAAAAGTGAGTCAAGTAGAGTGTTGTTTTGGATAGTTCTTTTGTTGTCCTGTAATACATTCAACATTTTTATGGTCTGCAGATTGCACTGACAGAAGTTTATATTTCGCACTGTGCAAAAATACAGCTAAACATTAGAAATGAAGTTCATGAAGTTTGTTTATTATTGACTGACTCATGCAATCAGCTATGCGGATGTACAAATGTAAACGGGTTACTCACATCAGCAGACTTACAAAGAACCCATTAAAATGTAAATAACTACTAACAAAACGCACTATATGAAACAAGGATCTAGAAGATGGAGGCATCCTTCAACTCTTCAAGGACAGGTACTGAATAAATGAATGGCTTCTCTGCAGATTTGTATTACTCTCCATGAATCTAACCTTTACTGCACCTACACAACTGTGTCAAAAGGTCCTTTTGTTCACCATCCCCCCACACCTCCCATACAGCCCTCGTATTCCCCCTCTACAGTCAAAAAGTCACCAGTGCCAGCCTGTCTGTCCCTCAAAAAAAAATTGCTTTTCTAGACGTTACACAGTGCTGCAAGTTATCAAATGCAAGCGCAAACAGAATAAGCTAAAAGATATTTTTTTAGTTCATTTTTTTCATTTCTGCATCAGTTTTTAAAAAATTAATTAGCATTACTTACTGTTTTAAGAAGTGGTCCACAAAATTCATCATAGATTTAAGTTGACATTTTCAAATGGCCTCTTAAGAATCCAAAAGTCAAAGTGTTACATAAAAAAAGTAAATCCCCACATTTTAGAAAGTGAAAAGAGCAAAGTTATTATTTTTTTAACTTGAGTGATAATTTCCTTAAATTTAAGAGCAATTGTTTTTAATACCTTTATATTTTTAAAATTATTATACAGCTGCTCTACAAAACTCAAAATCCTAGATATTTTCATTGCTGTGTGTGTTATATATGTGCATTAGTGTCACCTCTGTCAGACTATTCTGGGCACATTATGCTTGGAAAGTGCTATTATCCTTCTTTCAGACTGCCCCTAAATGGCATTAAATGGCTGAAGGACAGAGAGAAACAGGAATAATGGCCAACACATGCACTGTTAGATTTTTCTGCAGTGACCCAAAACCCTGTCACCATTTTGTTGAACAGTTTTTTTTCCCCCAAAAGGGAGTGGAAACAGTAATATGCACCAAGTAGGTCTTGATGTAAAGCAGTCACAGTGGATCAGCCAGAGAGGTGGTGTTTGGATACACTGTCGGGAGACTGCGAAAATGATGAAAAAACAATAACTATACAGCAACACTTCAAGACTAACAGCATCTGATTCATTGGGATTTTAAAAAGAACACTGCATGGAATACAACATTTTGCACTGGCTTTAGAAATAGTTGCGTGACTGATTCAATCTTCCTTGTAAACACTCTCGAAGACTCAGAAGGGCATTTACAAATGTCACTTGCTTTAGTCCAGACTTGCAACATTTGTATTCATTAACATTAACCCAGAAAAACCGACTGATGATACAGGCACAGCGGTGCAGGGCAGAGTGCCATCCTGAGCTCTGCAAGCTCCATTCCTCTGGCCAGTCAAAGCCACAGCCTGGGGAGATGCCCGCTTGCTGATCTGTGCAGCTTGTCTTTTGCCAGAGAAGCATTTCATGACACAGAGAAGCACTAGAATTTCTATGATTTCTATTTAAGCTCATTTGAGAGATGATCAGCTGAGCAAAGCCTCAAACCCAGATGACTTTAGTGCCTGCTTGCATTTGTTTTAGTCTTGTTTTGGCTGAGCAACATTGCCTAAAGATGAATTCCTGTTGGAGTTGTGAGGTGTGTGAGCAAAACTGAGCAGCCTGCCTGCCTGGCTGCTGATGACACTTCTCCAGATCTACAGGAGCACACCAAGCTGGCAGAGAAAAGGCTTCTACTGGCTGCTGGTGTAAACAAGCTACCATATGCTCCTGTGGGTGTTTCAACACAACCAATGCACTTCAGTAACACACACCATAAAGAAATACTGTAGGAGTTTTAATGTTAGAGCTTAAATATGGCACAGCATCTTTTGGGGGTTTACGATCTTTCAAGCATCCTGTATTTTAGCAGCCTGCTGAACAACTTGGTATTTGTGAGAAAAAACAAATAGCATTCATTGCACCAAAATAAAACCAGGAATAATCTTGGTTCATGAAAAGACCTGCAGAGCAGCAAAAAACCAAGATGAGCTAAAAGCATGATCTCACAGGAAAGCACCATTGTTCCACAAGCACTAGCTCCCTGAATACATGCCATTAAACTACAGTTCCTGTATAAATTTGCTGACCCCAGTTCAAGAAGGTGGAAAACAATACAGCCAGTTCAGACAATGCAATTGTTATGAATTTCATATTCAAGCAGCTTATTAATATAGATTTATAGCAGAACACTTCTGAGATTTACTCCCCCACACTTCTGTTAACTAAACACAATAGGATACTTCTTAAGAGACTGGAGCAACGCCAGTCTTTTCTAAACCTTCCTGGCTATTACTTACCAAACTTTAATTCAAATTGCACACACTGCAGAGTACCATGTAATTACTTGCAATTTATACTCTGTTGTAATTGGGAACAGATCTGTTGTGAAATAGATTTCTGTGAGCAGCTAGAGATAGACGCTGGTTTTATTGCAGAGGCACTGGTGAAGACCGGGTTGGAACTAACTAGAGAAATCTATTTCTTCCCATTTAGTTCCTCCATATAATCATCAAGTAAAACAGCTACATAAACATGTATAATCCCTGGGCTTAAATCACTTTTGAGTTGCAGAAGTTTTTAATTAATGCAAGACACACTTACAGGATAGAACAATTGTGGTTAAAAGTTATTAGTCTTGCAGTGGTAACCAGATAAAGAAGTTCCTCATCACAAATATGCCAGCCTAGTGTGTTTACAATGTCCTGTGTGAACGTAAACATCGCAGAGCATGGTTAAGACCAGAGACAGGCCTTGATCAAGGAGAGTGGAAACTGATAACATCCAGGGGATGCATTCCTGGACTGTGAGAATGCAACAGGCCATGACTATGAGATAAGAATGCTATGGGTCCCTCTGCTTTGTGATCTTGGTGGCTATGAAGCATACAATGCTATCCAATGACATTTAACAATATGCATCCATTAATGAGTATAATTAAGATTAATAATAAGTACAAGATGAGAAAACTTGTGTGTGCAACATTCAAGCTGA
Source organism: Etroplus canarensis (assembly GCA_015106775.1). Lineage (NCBI taxonomy): Eukaryota > Metazoa > Chordata > Actinopteri > Cichliformes > Cichlidae > Etroplus > Etroplus canarensis. The sequence continues at coordinate 47,536 of VUQH01090816.1, forward strand.
GGTTTCTCAAAAACGGGGCATGGTTCCTCTTGCAACTTACTTACCCTGTGCAGACTAACAAATAAGTGCAATACACATAACTGCTAATTTATGGCAACATTGTGCAAATACTGAATCTGCCTAAAACATAGTTGCAAAATTAATTATCAGAAGAAAACTGATTACATTCAGCATATTTTTGTGTGAAGCTTTTTAAACATGTGTGCTTTAGCTCAATGACCTAAAGCACCAAAGCAACCCCAAAATGAAAACAAAAACAGTACTGGCTGATAATTTGTGTTTTTCCTCATAGAATCGGGCTGTTTGGGATTAAACCCCCATCCTGTCAAGCTACACCCAACACCCACAGTTCTTGTGAGCTCTTTGGTGGCCCCTTGCCCTGGAGCTAGACTCCACTCCCTCTCCCCTCTGTCTGGTTGATATTAAACTATTAGGAGCTGAAGCAGCCTCCCCCATTTGGGAGGTCAGTGCTGGCAGAATCTGGAACATCTGGACAGCACGTTCAGCCAGCAATAACGCTGCCTTTGTTCTCTTGCCATATTCACTGCTCACTAGCCAGCTTTAAAGAGCCAGTGGGGCCTGCAGCAGGCTCCTGCAACAGGACAGCACAGCAGGGGCAACCAGAGGCCTCTGGCCAATTTCTACAGGTTACTGTGAGTTGTAAAGCTTGTAGCTTAGTCACACTCTTGCATATAAGAATTTATAAAACTAAAATAATTTTACAGGGGCAGCTGAAGTTGCAATCACAAACAAAAAAAAAAAGTGCCAAGTATATTTTCCAGTCCGTAGGTGGTTGTTTCCAGCGTGGTCTTCATGATGCTTCACTAAAAGCAAAAAAAAAAAAAAAGTCCATGATATTACAGGATTCCTTTTGTTAACCTAAGTAATCCTCTAAGATCACAGAGAATAAAGGCAGCAAGGGCATAAAACCTTGTGCAAGTGCGACAACTCCACAGGTTGGTTCTGGTTCTGCCACACTTGGTTAAAGGACTGGAGCTTTCAACAGAATAAACTGAGCGCTTTCACCAGCAGATTATTTCGAGAACATAAGAGCACAGCACATCTGCAGATGATGCTATAGCCTACCTGACAGGAGAAAGTGCTGTAAAGGGAGCAAAACATATCCTGACAGGTAACAGTTGACAGAGAACATGTAACTCTCATTACTTCTAAAATTAACATGAATGACAAAAAGGGGTATTATGAGTGCGCACTAGCACACATCAGGAGACATAATGTATGAGAACCTTTCAGCGTTATAATGGGTCTCAGGCTCGAGTGGGAAGAAGCTGGAGAAATGGCGATAACGGGCTGTAGCGGGTCGCGAGTAGCCAAACTAAATTCTACTACACAAGTGTTTCCGTTATCTCGCCCTAACGGCGGCCGTACGGTCTGCTATAAACGCCTAACGGTCTTACCTTTACAGCGTTCAAGTTGGCACTCGGTGTCCGGGGTGAAGTTTCGAGGGAAAACACAGGTAGAGGCGTGAATTCCGCAAAATTCGTCCTTCTTCGCCACTGCACAATAAATCACTACCAACGAACTGCGACAAACTCACGTTTTGGGAAAAAACGGAACAAAAGGTCCGCCGAAACCCACCGAAAAGCAGACGAGGGACGTTTCAATCCGTGGTCCGAAAGTTTGTCTCGGTCCTCTCCGGGCTAACTGTCTTTTGCGGTCTCACCAGCAAGCTGCGGAAAAAGCCCATCTCCCCCCGTTTCGTTACTCCTGCTGGTAAATACATCGCATTGGAACTGGGACACACCGCAAGGCATTGTGGACTGTTTAAAGCTGCAATACACTGTGAGGGGGAGGATGACTTCAAGCAACTTGCAGAAATCCAGGACTTCTAAAGAGAAGAATTACAGCATCCAAAATTGTCCGTTTGGATAAGACGCTTAATTGGCCCAATCTAAAATATATCATATATAAGGAAGGCTGTGGGGAGAGCAGAGCCAGCCCTGCTATCACAACCCCTATTATTTCAGATGTCAGACTCATGGAAAAATACTTAAACCTACTATTCTGAACTAATACTATGCAGTTTGGCTACTTCATATCACTTAAGAAGAATGAAAATAGGCATTGAACGCACCATTTCACATATACTTTTATAGGAATACCACAAAATTGAATTAACATTTACAAGTTCCTTCAATTCCTTACAAATATACAGAATGCAGATGAATTAAACACACAGATTCAGCTGATGAAGATGACATGTCTAAATGGAGGCTTACTGCCCTCTTGTGACAGAACACTTTTCCTGTTGCGATAACATCAGTTGGAACTGCCATGCTTCAGTAGAACTTTCTCCTCTCATAGATTGAAGGGGTTTCCAGGACAGAAAATTGGAGTAATCTTCAGGTTTAAGTGCTCAAACCTGAGCAAACAAAGCTGGTTAAATTTGTACAACTTAATCAGAACTTTGGTGAAAAGGTAAAAAAGTTCTTTTATTTTACTGAAGTGCACAAAGTGAAGTAAGAACTTTCTTGATTACCATTTTAGTCTTTGCCAAATCACCAAACTATAGCACTATGGAGTGTGTTAGTAAACCATTGCAATGAGTCTCCAGGCCTAAATCAAATGCAGCTTGCATGCACCTGTGATTTTCCTGCTGTAATATCTCATGTCTCATACAAAAAAGATTTACTTTATTTAATTTTCAAAATATCTGTCCACAAAAATGTATTAATTTTATAGTCAGACGTTGGGATTATATATGAGCTGTCTATCCATTTTATAAGCCACCATTACACCTCTGACAACACTATTATCAGTGGGAAATCGTTAAAAAATGTTATGTGTACTTGGGTTCTATGATTGTAGAACCAAGCTGTCGGTTGTTTTATGTTCACTGACCCAGTCCTTACTATTGTATCTGTTGGTTTTCCTCGAGAAGCTCAACCAATGAAGATGTGTCATAATGCAGAAACCTGATTATTTGTTGACTGAAAACGATTTTGTGCACCTTATAGGCAAGTTTTGATGCACCGTACTGGTAAACAGAGCAGAGGGAAACACTGTAGAAATGACTATCTGTCCATAGTTTTCTTTCACATATGCAAATATGACTGACAGTGCTTGAGATATACTGCTATGTGAATAACAAAGTTTTCACAGGACTTTATGCAGTAGTGTGAAAAACAAAGTACACCCCATAATTCTGTAGCTTGCAGAACCACTTTTAGCAGTGATATCTTAATCATTTTTTGTATGACATTATTGGGCTCTCACATCATTGTGGAGAAATTCTGGCCCACTCTTCTTTATAGATTTGCTTCAGTTAACTGAGATATTAGAGATAAGATATTATATTTCTAAGATATTTTTGCACAGCTCTTTTGAGTTCCCACTACAGCATTTCAGTGGGTTGAGGTCTGGACTTTGACTAGGCCATTGCAACACCTTGATTCTTTTCTTTTTCAGTGTGTTGTAGATTTGATGGTTTGCTTGGGATAATTGTTCTGTTTCAGGACATATTTTCAGCAAAGCTTTAGCTACTGGACAACTGGCCTCACATTTGACTCCAGAATATTTTGGTATGTAGAGGAGTTCATAGTTGACTCAGTGACTGCAAGGTGCCCAGGTCCTGTCGCCGCAAAACAAGCCCAAATCATGTGCTTTCCACCTCCATGTTTGACAGTTGGTATGATCTTTTTGTGCTGATATGTTGTGTTTGCTTTTCACTAAATGTGGCACTGTGCATTATAGCCAGCTATCTTCACTCTGGTTTCGTCTATCCAAAGAACTTTGTCCCAGAAGTCTTGTGGTTTGTTCACATGCAACTTTGCAATCCTATGACATTTTTACCTTGTTCTTTTTGGGGAGAAAATATTTTCTTGTGGCAAACCCAAACAAGGCATATGTGTTCAGTTGTTTTCTACTTGTACTTGTCTCTGGGCGTTGCACAGTCTGACAAGATGTCCACTCCTAGGAAGATTGTGATATTGTGTTAACACACACCTGAATGTTCCAGACCAACAAACTGCCAAAAACTTTAACTTTTTAGAGGTGGCCAAACTTTGCTGATGAGCAATTAATTAAGTACATTGGCAGCATCTGGCTACTGCTTACCCTCTTAATTCCCGTGGAAGCAGTAAATTTGTACTTAGTTTTTAATACAGAAAAACTTTCTCCATGATTGTGATATGAATATAAATATTAATGTTGACTTATTATTTTAATTGCTAATATACTGTTGCTGTAGATAGGAATTATTTTTGTTCAAATAGCCTTTGTACCAGTGAAGACTTTGAATAGTGGGGAAGGCATTTACTTTTTATTATATATTTTAAAGTTATTCTTTATTCATATACACTGTAACATTTTGATATGTAAATAAAACATTGCTTAATATCTCATACTAAAATTCCAGGCACATATTTTGACAGTTGTTTTTCTTTGCACATAGTAAAGTTGGCTGTCCTTAGTGGTGTTGACTAATTCGTAATAGTCTGAGTCTCGCCTGTTTTAGCTGTAAAGTTACCCTACTGTTCAATGATTTGGTACCTCTTAGAGTAAATAAAATGAAAACCAGTTTCAATTTGTCTTTCAGATATTATAAATTTATAGATTTGTGGCAGGGATGAGTCTAGGATCAGACCTTTGTGGAACTCAGCCCCAATCAAAACCAGGCATATATTGTCTTATGATTAATAAATGTTTAAAACATAAACATTGATGATGATAATAATTATACGTAATTAATGATTTTTAGTAAAATGAATAAAGGAATATAATTCTTGCAAATGTATTAAATGTTTTTCTTCAGGTATGCATCACAATGCTACTTTCAAAAGCAATCAAATTAGTTGGATGCTCTATTTTTGTGTCTAAGAATAATTCAGAATAATAAAATCACAGATTTACATATATTGCACCTGTTCTAGGGTGGACTCTTTAGTTAGATAATGAAACCTGAAGCAAAGAGTGAATCATGATGGCCAGCATTTTCCAAAGTACGTCAAAGATCAGTTTCTAGCAGAGCAACGTACATAACATTGTTTGTACCTTAACCGCATGGGGGCAGTCCACCAAATCATTAAGCGTTTAAAGAAACACCATTCACTTCAGACACTGGCAAATCAGGTTGCCTCTTTCTACACCTGGTAAGACATTTACATCCACATTAAAGTTTTCAAGTTCATACAAATCCTCTCTTTGTTGTGCAGACTCAGCACAGGCCATTGGGTAGACTATGTAAAATGTAAAATCAGCATTCCTGTTCAATACATGTGCAGAGTATGTTGAGATCTGGTAATGTCCCCATAAGGAGATTAATAAAGTTTATCTTCTTCGTCTTTAGAATGAATCCATACAGCTGAATGGCCCTCAGACCTGATTTGCCAATGTACCCTTGATTATGTATTAATGAAGTCAGAAAGTAACAATAATAAACGCGTCATTATTATTACTACATTACCACTGTTATTTTTATGGATGCTACAATGAATTTAGGGGTGTCTGAGCGCCCTTAAAAAGGGTCTAAACTCGCCAGAGCTTCCAGACTGGACTCCAACAGTGCCATCTAGCGTGTCTGTTGTATAAATTGAAAGTCATGTATTAGCTTTTTAAAATTTTTTCACCATTTAAACCTTCAAAATGATTGCTAGATGGCATTATATTTGCTGGATATTGTTCCATTCGTGTTTTTGTAAGGTGGCAGACACAGCCTCCCAAACATAGCCTCGTTGATACAAGTTCATTTACCCACACGAGTAGATATGATTCATATCTGATATCCTTTCATTTTACTCCTAAACGTAAATCTGGCTATTAAGCAGTGTGTAATTTATGGAAATCGTAGCATGAAGGGTTAAGATCAACTTCCATGGATGTAGATTTCTTTTCCTTGGATGATGTAAGATTCAGGATCACTTCACAGGATAAACCAGTGATTTTTTTGATTAATAATATAATTATCATAACTACATTTTACATACATAAATGCCGCTGTGCTAAATTCCCCCCTTCATGGAACACTTTTAAAAATGACTTTTCTCTTTTCTGCAAACCTTTAAAAATAACTCAAAATACCCAAGCTAGGAAACTTTATGCCCTCTTATCCAAATATAACTTGTTATAACCCCTTGTAATCCTTTTGTGTGTATTTCTTTCTTTCTTTCTTTCTTTCTTTCTTTCTTTCTTTCTTTCTTTCTTCTCGCTTTCATTTGTTCATATTGTGAGTTCACCAGGTGTTCACCTGAACAACAAACTGGACTGGACTGATAACACAGACACACTGTACAGGAAAGGCCTGAGCTGGCTCTACCTCCTGAGGAGACTACAGTCTTTTGTGGTGAAGGGGGCACTCCTGAGGACTTTTTGTGACTCTGTTGTGGCATCAGCCATCCTGTACGGTGCAGTCTGCTGGAGCAGCAGCATCACAGAGAGGGAGAGGAAGAAGCTGGATAAGGTCATCAGGAAGTCCAGCTCTGTCCTGGGTTGTCCTCTGGACTCAGTGAGGGAGGTGGGGGACAGAAGGGTCCTAGCTAAACTAACATCTATGCTGGACCATGAGTCTCACCCCCTGCAGGATGCCCTGTCTGCCCTGGAGAGCAGCTTCAGTGACAGACTGATGCTGCGTGAAGGCGAGATTCTGCAGGTCTTTCCTTCCTGCTGCCGTCAGACTCTATAATGATCATCACTAACACTGTACACCTGCCACCCATCTGCTATAATTCAGGTTTAAGTAAATCATATC
>VUQH01090821.1:0-10358 GCA_015106775.1 Etroplus canarensis
TCAATAGTTTAGAGTAGTAGTCTTTCTTACACAATCTGATAATATTTGTCAACTTATTTTTATATTTTTTATATTTATTTTCAGCCTCCTCTGTTCTTTGCTCAATAAATTCTCTGTAGAATGTGTTTTTCTTTTTACAGGCATTTTGCAATCCCTTGGTGACCCATGGTCGAGCTCTGTGTCTTGCCCTTCTTGTATATTGTAATGGACAGTTTTTGTCATACGGTACAGTAAAAATCTCAAGAAAAGCTTCATACGCTTGGTCAATATCACTTTGGTTATATACAATGTTCCAGTTTTGTCTTAGCAGGTCATTCTTGAGTGCATTGATGGTGGTATCTGTTCTCAGTCATCCATATGTTGGTTTTTCATCCAGCTTATTTCTTCTGAAGTTAACGTCATAAACTGTAAAAACTGGTAGGCGGTCAGTGATGTCATTAATTAGTAGTCCGCTTGCTGTGTTGTTTACAGTTGATGATTTACACTCAACCACACATCAAACTAAGAAGCTCCTGGTAGAAGCACCATCTGTAGCCCTTACTAACATCACAGTCACTCAGCGAAGACTGCATCCAACATCAGTATCTGACCACAAATGAATGGAAAAAAAATTCCCACAGACACACTCCAAAATCTTGTAGAAAGCCTTCCCAGGAGAGTGGAAGCTGCTATGGCTGCAAAGGGGAACAACTCCACAGTCAGGCCTAAGGATTTAGAATGGGATGTAATGAAAGCTCCTGCTGGTGTAATGTGTATGTGGCCCAATACTTTTCCATATATCCTCCATCTACACACACACACACACACACACACACAGTGTGTTCATGCTGTCATCATGGACGTTTCTGCTGCTGCTGCTTTATTGCACACATTTGCACACACTTCTCCTTACCCTATTTTTATTCTGTTATTAAAGCAAGATGTTTAACATTGTGTGCTTGTTTATTACTCTTTAAGATGAGAGCTTTGTAAGATGAGAGATTTTCTAATGTGCAGGCGTAATGTGAATAAAGAGTTCTTGATTGATGTGGCGTTCACGGTTTTTGGGAGCCTCTGTCCTCACAGATCTCAGTCCAGCGACTCTTTATCTCGCAGTCACTCCTCGGCCCTCCTTTTAAAAATGTGACCAATCGGCGTAAACGGCCAGCAGAGCGTCCAGATTCCGAGCAGATCCTAACACATTTACAAACCTGAACGCAAGAGTCACTTCTTATTGGGTTTGCATTCTCAGTTTTATTATAATAAGGATGTTGCTTTCTGATACAGCCTGGCAGTCTCAGCTTCCACTACGTTTTCTAAGTGTGCCAGCGACAGCAAAATTGGCTGTTTAAAAATATGAAAAAAGTGCAGTTTGTGTTTATTCCAGCAGATGGCAGTGTTTCTCCACATTTCGACGTTGACAGCTTACAGTGTGATTGCATAAGAAGGTGATGAACGGGCTGAAACACACACACACACACACACACACACAGACAGAGTTTGGGCAAAAGGGTAAATTGAGTCCTTTGTTGGTTAATTCATCTTGACTGTCATGGTAACACTGAAGTGTGTCCTGTCCCCCGTTTCCCTAATGCTCTCCGTTAGGGAAGGAAAAGTCAGAAACTAAATGAGGAGACGAGGGAAGAAATGAGGAGGAAAATAAGGAAAAGAACAGAGTTAGGAAGGAGAAAGAAGGAAAGAAAGATGCACTAAAGCAAGTGGGGAAGAAAAGACGGGGGTAAGAAATGGATGAGAGAGTAAAGGGAGGGAAGGAGGAGTCGCTAAAGGGGTGTAGGATTAGTGTGAAGAAGCTGATTTATCAGCGATTCTGTTCTTTTGAGTTGTTTCGCGAACCTTCGACCCCCCGAGGTGCAAACAGACAAACTGGGCTGGAACGTTTGGACCTTCGTTGTAGCTTTGGCGCGGCAGTGCTGGTAACTCTATCAGCACAGCTGTTTCTCGTTGGCTGTTTCTCTGAGCTCCATCCAGCTACACTGCAACACACAGTCACACCGGGATTACACCAGCTCAGCCACGGGGGTCACGTACTGGTAAAGCGTCACTCCCAGAGGAAGCATCCCGAACCTGCATCGGGTTTCTTTCTTTTCCCCGCGGAGTGTGTCCTCCTCCTCTGTGTGCTAACACTCGTCTGCTTCACCTTCAGGTGTGTTAGGGTGCGTTTGGCTCAGCTCACCGACAAGAGCCGGCTCTTTTGGCTCCCAACCGGCTCTTCATGTTACCACTTATGGCTTTTATAATTCAAGTCAAATTTTTGCCTCTTTTGACTCATAATATGTAGTTGTACACACATATATCACTAAAAATGATTTGATATATTATTGGCACTGAAGGATTTAAAAGTAAAAATTACAGCATCCAATATTAAACTGTTTTTATTGTGTTTACCAATTTAACTATAATAATAATGCTCCGACTTGCTTGCTGAAATACTCTGCCTTGTGTAGCAGAGTATTACACACGCCCTTAACAAAAGAGCAGGCTTTTCTTTTGTTAATAACAGTAAAAAACAACAACAACAACAATACAGGATTCAAGTAAATGTGCTTTGTCAATGAAACTAAAATGACCTGTTTACAGTAAAAATAATGATAACATAAGAAGGTAATATATCGCGATGTGAAAAACCGCAGCATCCAACACTTTTAGGCGTCAGGTATACAACAGCTTAGTTCTACAAATTTAACATTTCGCCTTTGCGTTATGAAGATTGCTAAAATGCATCCAAATCCTCCTTCTTTTTATAATTTTTGTTTGGAGAATTTTCGCAGCGTTTCGTAGTCCTCACTCTCCTCTGCCCTGCTTGGTGGTATGACCCTTGTCTACCCTCACGTGATTGGTTTCACAGCACACATGTGACCTTTAGTTAGTGAATGTATTTAACACTCATAGCTGGAGATTGTTTATCATTCTGCCTCATGCTAGTTTCAAAACGTTGTTGTTGTTGTTGCCGGGAGCCGGCTCCCATCGCTCGCTTCAACGAGTCGGCTCTTTGTACCGGTTCGTTCGCCACTGACACGTCTGTGGTGTGTTTCTGTCAGTTCGCTGATAGTAAAGGAGAGGAGGGGCAACTGAAATGCACTCGTTACACCCTCCACGTTCAAACTCTGGCTCGGAGGAGATGAATTCAGACTCAGGTGGGCTTCCCAAAGCTTGGTGAGAATTTGCACCAAGTGGTCAACGCAGGAGCGCCGGAAGCTGCAGTTCTCCTCATGTCCACTCGAGTCAGTCCCCATAGTTCTCCTGTTAAAATGCCCAGCTTTACAGCAGCAGTGACCGTGTTTACAGCCTGGTACAAAGCTACTTTCACCCCTTCCCGCTCGTTGAAATTTTCCTACGGTTAAAAGTTAGGGACACTGCCGTTTTGACTGACAGATGTGCACTTCCTGTCCCGTCTTGTTGCTACCGTGGGTACAACAACAACATAGCAACGACACTTCAATGCATTGCACAGCACAAAATCTTCTGTTGAAATTAAATATAACGTCGCACTATTGTGCGGCGTTTAGCCGCAACAGCCACAGTCACACACACAAAGTGTCCTTCCATCGGTTTCAGACGGGGAGGAGGACTGCCTGGATCCAAGCAGTGAAGCGTCAGAACCCGGACGGATCTTTCTGGAAACATACTAAGTTATGCAGCTCCCCTGTGTATCGTAATACAGTATAAAGTATTTAATTTGTGATTCTGTGCATGCATTGTTCACATTTCTGGTCTGTCAGTGGCATCTTTTCAGTATGGCTGCACCATAAATCATCTGATTATTTGTATTTAAAGGACGTTCCTCCATTTCCATAATGAAATATTGTTAATTACAGACATTTAAAGTATAAACCATATCCTTTTAAGGCCCAGTAACATGTTTACTGTTAGAAAAAGCAATAAGCATAAAGTTTATTTACAGCTGAAAGAGACTATACTGGATATATTGGTGTATAATAAACTTTTTTTATGTTGGACAGTAATAATAACCAAATTTACATGTAGCAGATAATTTGGTGAAAAGGCAGCTCAAATTCAGAAACAATAAAAATACATCTAGGCATTACATCTTTAATAGTTCCACCCGCTTCTCTCCCAGAAGCCCCGCCTTCTTACAAAATGTGTGGCATACTGTCCACTTCCGCACATGTCCCAAAACATGCATGCAGATACAGCCGCATGCAACGTGCTCACAGGCCATAGTTCCCCTCCTGACTAACGTTTAACTGTAACACTTAATGTAACTATATGAAAAACTATAATCAAATATACAATATGTTAGCAGACTTAAATGTGATTTTTATACGACTGTCAGAAGGAGCCATCCATGTTGTTTACGTGTTGCTATCTATCTACCTATCTGTACATACATCCATATATTTTACGAGATAAAGAAATGTATTTTAGCTCCCAAAAATGAAGGTCTCAGAATGCACAAGTCTTAGTTATTTTTTCTGCCTTTACAGCATGTTTTTCATCCTGTTTTTCTGTTTTCACTTGTTGGTAAAATTGTTCACTGTGTCAGAGTTGAGCACAGAAGCGAGCGCTTACAAATGACGGTCTACTAAAATGCTGATTCGCATGTTTATTCTAAAATAATTAGTAATTACCAAACAATTTGGAAAAAAGTCTGTACGTATTGATAAATATTGCCTCTTCATGTACAAATACTTGGGGGAAACTGTATGTTTATAGAGCTTCTGCATCGAAAGTTTTGGATTTTGTAATAGCAGATGGTGTAACAGAGTAAATTGTACTGAAAATTGTTCCTAATTGTTGGCCCACCACATTAACATAGATTAATGTGATTTTATAACAGGCACAACTATTGTGTTGGATAACTTGAAGTTGTACAGATGTTCCTAATAAAGTTGCTGGTGAGTAGGCATTCAGGTGCCATTAAATGTTTGTGCAGTGACTTTCCATTGGTTCATACATGCGCACGGACACGTTTCCTTTTAATGAAACTATGATCTGTCCATGCCATCTATGTTTGCTCGGCGGGCCTGATCTACTGATGGCATCACTGTTGTTTTTGGCAGCCGGTTATCTTTTACTGAACACTGAAGTGTCCTTAAACGCCCCACACACAGATTTTCTTCTCAGCTCCTGCGCACCGAATCAACACAAAAGTGACATAACAGTCACAAAACAGCAGCTGCCAGAATGGATCAGCGCAAAACAAAGAATCTGTTATTCATATTTTCAACACATCAACAGTGTTAAAAAAAAAGTTTCTCAAATTGAATACATCATCCGTTACTGTTGATATTTGCTGAATGCGAGGTATTTAATGTGAAAAGGATGCTTGGACATGTAAGAATTTTGAAAACCACAGTTATCTACGCTATATAGACAAAAGTATTGGGCCACCAACACATTCCACCTGCAGGAGCTTTAATGTTATCCCATTCTAAATCCATAGGCACTGATATGGAGTAGATCCCCCCCCCTTTGCAGCTATAGCAGCTTCCACTCTTCTGGGAAGATTTTCTACAATTTTTGGAGTGTGTCTGTGGGATTTTGTGCCCATTCATCCAGAAAAGCATGTGTAAGATCAAACACAGATGTTGGATGAGAGCGCCTGGTTCACAATCTTCACTCTCACTCATCCTAAAGGTGCTGGATGGGGCTGAGGTCAGGGCTCTGTGAGGGCCAGTCAAGTTCTTCCACGCCAACCTCTTTCAGCCATGCCTTTATGCACCTAGCTTTGTGTACTGGAGCACAGTCATGCTGGGACTGAAAATGTCCCTCTTCAAAGGCAGAATTGTCCAAAATGCATTAAGGTTTTCCTTGAGTGGAACTAAGAGGCCCAGGCAGACCCCAGAAAAACAACCCACAGCATTATCCCTTCTCCACCAAGCTTTACAGCTGTCACAATGCAGTCAGACAGGTAATGTTCTCTTGGCATTCACCAAACCCAGGCGCAAGTGTAATCAGTCACAGAACACATTTCCACTGCTTCAGTCCACTGGCAACGTGCTCTACACCACTCCATGGAACACTGGGCATTGTGCATGGTGACATAAGGATTGCAACCAGCTGCTCAGAAACCCATGCCAGGAAGCTCCCAACACACAGTTTCTGTGCTGATGTTAACGCCAGAGGAGCTTTGGAACTCTGCAGTTCTCAAGTCAGCAGAGCTTTGGCCGCTTTTACACACTATGCACCTCAGCACTTGCCAGCCCCGCTCTATAACTTTACGCCGTCTGCCACTTCATGGCTGAGTTGGCGAGGTCCCTAAATGCTTCCACTTTGCAGTAATACCACTTACAGTTTTTATTGAACTTTTCTTTGACCAGGAAGTGAAACTCTTAATGCTCACAGAGTGGACTCAGCTGATGGTATAAAATTTCACCAACTGACTCGTTGCAATGGTGGCATCCTACTCCAGCACCGTGCTGGAACTGAGGGAGCCCTTTAGAACAACCCATTCTTTCACATATGTTTGTAAAGGCGGACTGCATGACTAGCTGCTCGATTTTTGTACTGAATGAATGAATCACCTGAAGAGGGCTGACCTCCTCAGTACCTTCATCTGTATTTTGCAGAAGTGAATTTATCATTTCTCCTATCACAAGTGAGAAACTGAAGTCAGGCAGTTTTGATAAAAACTGTTCATCTGTATTAGACAAAGGGATGTTTTCAGTGCTTATCAGCAAAATCACAAAAAAACCCAAGAAAACGCTGCCAGATCTGATTTCATAAAACTTGCTGGTTAGGCGGAACAAGGGGGAAGATCCCATTCCAGTCTGGCTTGCATCCAGATCCCTTTTCTATTTCAGAACTTCAATTTGGGGCACTGGCCGTGGTGGAGGAATGCACTGACCTTTATTAAAACACACAGGGCTGCATACTCACATAGACAATACAGTGCAAATAAAAGGCATAAGTACCAGTGTAATCATTGCTTTTGTCTTGAAGTCTTGTGCGCCGTGCAGAATATGAAACATTTTAATCGGCTTGCTTCACGTGATAAAGCTGTCGTTAAATAGCCAGATGAAGGGCTCTGTGTGTGTGTCACAAACTGGGGTGTTATGTCATTGCTGACGATGGTTGCTCCTGAAAGTTAAAACTGAGGTTCAATGAGATCAGTGGAAGCTGCTCAGCTGTTCACGAGGGACTCTCTTTGACCTGCAGGGGGCGACATCCATCCACTGACTGTGTGCCCTTACAGGCGTACATGTCATGACATAACCAACAGGCAGCCTGTAAAAAAAAACCCATCATATTTCAGCTGGTGCTTTTTCCAGACACATTTCCTGCTGCTTCATTTGAGATTCTGTAGATCTTATCAATTTATCCTGCAAGAAACTCTAGAAATACATCTCATTTTTACCACAGGGACGTGTTGTATTCAAAGAATAAATAGTAGAAGGTCTTTAAATGCTCTTCCTTCATTACGACGTGCTCCCATTCTTTTGAAGAGTATTTGAATAGGACCTCTATCTGGATTCATACTGATTTGTTTGAGGTGCTCTTTGGAAGGGACACACGTGAGCGTAAGAAGGCATTCTCCTTTAGTTAACATCTAAAATGCCATTATTCTCGTGGCACGGTCAGCAGGTAGTCAAACAGGTGTGTGCAAACAATGGCTCTTTTCCAGTGGTGCCCCACCAACAGTAATCTTCCACCAGTGGAGAAAGCGGAATATTCCATCAGCGGCGTTCCACCGACGGGCGCCGTCAAACCTGGACAAAGTGCAAGAGCCAAAAAAACATAAGGCAACATCATTTTGGCACACAGTGTTTGCCGGTTTGTATGGTTTCCTTCTCCTTTTTTGTACAAATCAGAGGTTCCGGCTACTTCACGCAAGTCAGGGGCAAAAACCAAGACGGAGTAAAGACAGATTCAGCAACCGCACGGCTGACGAATTTTAAACTGCAGCAGTGGCCATGTGCAAAGCTTGCAATGACAGAAAAAGAGACCTGACCTCTCTGAGGAGGGCCCAGCTGACTGCCCTCAGCGAAAATGAAGAGGAGTTGTCCTTCTCAGCGTGGAAAAAGAAGGAAGGAAAAAATAGGAGGATTAGGCCTAATGTGTCCAGCTCTGCTGGCCGTGACGTGACGGAGCAGAATGCGCGTGGCAGGGGTCAGCGTTAGGACGCCGACAGTTGCCTTGTTAGCAGGCTGAAGGAAGGTAGAAGCTGGTAGTTAGAGTGTTAAGACTTTGTAACCGTCAACCTGGTCTTGGGTATTGTTACAGAAATACTGTAAACGTGACCTCTATCACTTCTAGAGTTGTGTTTAACCTGTTGTTTTTTAGTAATGGGGAGATTTGGATGGGAAAATTTGCTTACTTGGACAGTGGTGGTAGTAGACTGTAGTTAAATGATGAAAGCTGTGCCTGGCTGAGCTAACTGGCAAGCTCTGAAATTACAGTCCAAAGAAACTTACACTGCGTTCACACTGCAGGCATATGTGATCCAGATCTGATTTGTCTTTGACAGTCTGAACAGCACAGATCTGTTTTTTTAAAAAATCGGATTCAGGCCACTTCCATATGTGGTCCTAAATCGGATGCGCGGATGGTTTTCACACGCTGACATGTACTTCTGTAAACACAGCGTGCTGCGTGTGACGTCACGCTTTCTTCTACACATGTGCGTCACTGTAGGGCTGGAGACTGTTCACCCTGGAGTCTGGTGGCGGTCACATTTAAATTATAATGAGAACGACCACGCAAAAAAGTCAGATCTCAGCAAAAAAAATCAGATCTCAACAAAAAAAATCTGAATTGCCTGTAGTGAGTATGTAGCCTAAGAAAAGTGTACTCAGGTACTAAGGTGTACTGGTGTAAATATATTGTGCTATATGTGTGTGGTGTATATACTTTATTGTATTATCCATATCTATAGTGATACTGAAAACTGTATATATTTATTATAATGACGCCATGATAAATAATTTCTAAACTTTTTCCACCTTAAAGTGACCTAGAACCTGTACAATTCAATAGGAAAATAAATCTGTTAGGGTAAAAATATAAAAAATAAAACATGTACAATAAGTTGACTGAGTAAGTGTGCACACCCTAAAGCTAATACTTTGTCAAAGCACCTTTTGTATTATTTACACACCTGCCATCAATGAAAGTGTCTCTGATTAACTCCAAATAAAGTTCAGCTGCCCTCGGAGGATTTTCCTGAAAATTGCTTCCTGCAGCAAAAGCCATTGTTTATAGAGAAATAACAAAGCATCAAAAGATCCCCAAAGGCATCAGTCAGGAGAAGGGGACAAAAAAGTCCCACTGAATTACATATTCCATGGAACGCAGTTAAGTTAAGAAGATATGGAACCACAGCGACGTCACCAAGAACTGGACGTCCCTCCGAAATTAACGAAAAGATGAGATGAAAACTAATCAGGGAGGCTGCCATAAGGGCTACAGCATCACTGAAGGAGCTGCAGGAATTTCTGGCAAGTTCTAGTTGTGAAATATGTCTGATAACAAGCTCCCATCTTCCCCGTGTGGTTGGACTGTGGCACAGGGTCGCCAGACGGAAGCCTTTTTTCTGACAAGGTAAAACATCCAGACCCGGCTAAATTTAGCAAAAAATAAAAAAAATCAGGTCTTCCTAAAGCATGTGGAGAATAATGTTATGAGCTGATGAAACCAAGCTTGAACCTTTTTTGCAACAATTCCAAAAACAACACCACATTAGCGGAAGAATACCACAGCCACATGGCAGTGGCAGCATCATGCTTTGGGGTTGTTTTTCTTTAGCTGGAACTGGGGCTTTAGTCAAGGTGGAGGAGTTCCAAATACCAGTCAGTGTTTCCCAAAAAAACCTTCAGCTGTCTGCTCGAAAGCTGAAGCTGAAGAGGAATGTCACCGTTTAGCACAACAATGACCCCAAGGATACATCCAAGTCAACGAAAGCATGGGTTCATCGGAAGAAAATGAAACTTTTGGAACGGCTCAGTCAGAGCCCATATCTAAATCCAACTGAAAATCTGCGGGGTGACCCGGGGAGGGCTGTGCGCAAGAGACGCCGTCACAAGCTAACAAATTTTTAGCGCTTTTTTCGAGAAAGAATGGGCAAATATTGCATACGTGCCATGCCGATAGACTCCTACCCAGAAAGGTACTTCTACAAAGTATTAGTTTTAGGGTGTGGAATTGTACATGTTTTATTTTTTTATATTTTTCCCCTGAACAGATTTGTTTAGTTTTTCAAATTATGGGTGGAAAAATTTTGAGATGATTTGTCGCGGTGTCATTTTTACATCAGAAAAACATGGTATTTTAACAGGGTTGTGTAGAATAATCCTCATTATTAGAACAATTACAATGTCCATAACATAACGCTGATGAATGCTGGTTGGAGCGCCCCCTACTGCTTTTTTTTTTTTTTTTTTATTTTTGGGGGGCCCGCC
>VUQH01090826.1:9934-20949 GCA_015106775.1 Etroplus canarensis
GGAATGAAAGTCAGTAGAAACAAGACAGAGTACATGTGTGTGAATGAGAGGGAGGCAGGTGGAATGGTGAAGATGCAGGGAGTAGAAGTAGTGAAGGTGGATGAGCTTAAATACTTGGGATCAACCCTCCAAAGCAACAGACAGAGCACAAGAGAGATGAAGAAGAGAGTGCAGGCAGGGTGGAGTGGATGGAGACGAGTGTCAGGGGTGCTTTGTGACTGAAGGATAGCAGCAAGAGTGAAAAAGATGGTTTACAAGATGGTAGTGAGACCTGCTATGATGTATGGTTTGGAGACGGTGGCACTGACTAAAAGACAGGAGGCAGAGCTGGAGGTGGCAGAACTGAAGATGTTGAGATTTTTTTCTGGGAGAGACCAGGACGGACAGGATTAGAAATGAGTACATCAGAGGGAGAGCTCATGTTGAGAAGTTTGGAGACAAAGTCAGAGAGGCAAGGCTGAGATGTCTTCCTGTTAAAAGGGAGTTTTTCCTTCCCACAGTTGCTGAGTGCTTGCTCACAGGGGATCATCGGATCGTTGGGATTTTCTCTCTAATACTGTAGGGTCTTTACCTTACAGTGTAAAGCTCCTTGAGGTGACTTTTGTTGTGAATTGGCACTATATAAATAAAACTGAACTGAACTGAATTGAATTAAAGATCAAAACTTGCAGCATTAGGAGGCAGGAGGAGTGACAGAGGCAAAAATAAACCTGACTTTAGACCAGGAGACAGAAGTTTGAGTCTTTTCTGACTGTTTTAGTTTTCACTCACCGATTGGTTTAAGAATCAGATTTACTCACAAAAAAATCCTAGCTAGGATTGTATGGTTTGTGTTAGACCCTGTGACGAAAGCTCACTTTTTTAGGTTATCATGGTCTCAGTTATAGTTGAGACCACAACACTAGCTCACATTTTTTTAGGATTCCTCGTTCAAACAGCATGTGTCTTATCAGTAGGATAGACTATATATAAAAACTGACCTAGAAGTGAAGCCAGTGCAAAAGTGCCTTGAACCTGCCAGTAGGGGGTGATTTCACTGATCGCAAAAAGTAGTCCAGTGGTATACAGTAGAAGTCATTCAGAAAATGACCCTTAAGATCCCTATATTCTATTCTGATGGGCTTACAGTCTCAATACCCTATTTAATGTCTTATTTAATACAGACTTTATCAACAAAAGCACTGAGCCACACCTGTTAATCACTGAATCCAAGTGTTTCATTCAGTCCTATTGCCACAGGCGTATAAATCAAGCACCTAGCCATGCAGTATGTGGGAGTATTTAGGAACCACACCAAGTCATACTGAGTTGCTCAACAAAGTAATAAAGCTGGGTCTAGTGCTAAAGTACGCAGTATAATAAAAGTATACAGAACTCTGCTGACTGAATAATGAGTTCCAAATGTCCTCTGCCCATAACATCAGCACAAAAACTGCTTCTGTCTAGACTCTGGAGTAGTGGAAATTTGTTCTGTGGAAAGATGAATCAGGTGTCTCTGTCTGCCTGACTGCTAAGGGGTTGTTTTTGTGGAATTTCTTATTCCATTGGGGGGAAATCTTAGTGCTTCAGCTTACTCATACATTTTGGACAAATCTATGCTTCCAACTTTGTGGAAGGCCCTTTTCTGTTCCAGCATGTCCCAGTGCACAAAGCAAGGTCCATAAAGGCATGATTGGTGATCAGTTTGTAATGGAAGAACTTGACTGGGCTGCATAGAGCCCGGACCTCAACCCCATGGAACACCTTTGAGATGAGCTAGAAAGGCGATTCTCGTCCAAGATCAGCATCTGATTTCGCAAATGCTCTTCCAGGGGTTGGGGTTTTTGGGGGAGCTCTATGTTATTATCTGTGGATTTAGAATAAAAGAAGAAGACATACTTTATTAATCCCCTAATGGAGAAATTACTAGATCTCAACACACTCTATTTTGCAGGTATATACACACACTTTACACAATTAAGTGATACAAATGCACACACACAAACAGAGGTGAGCGAGAGAACATGGTGCCAAGGAGCACAGGAGGGGTTCGGAGCCTTGCTCGGGGGTGCCTCGGCGATGCTCAGGGGGATGGGGTGGCTTCAGCGTCTGCGCCTCCAACTCTCACAGGCGAGTATTGAGTCATCGACACATCAGTGGCCCTCTGGTTCCCAAATATTCACCATCACACTGAGCCACTGCCGCCTTCCATAGAATAGGATGTCATCAAAGCACCTGTAGCTGTAAGGTGTAGGTGGCCCAATATTTTTGTCACTGTGCTGTACTTCTGAAGTTACTGTGCTTGGCCAAGCTGTAGTCATGACTTTCACTCAGGGTATGAGAGGTGTCAGTCTTCCCACACAGACACTCGGCAATAAAGTGACCAAACTTTAAGCAATTAAACTATTCTTTTTAAATATATTTAAGGATTTGCTGTTTGCTGTCCATGTGCCTTTAAAACCAAGAGTCAAAACGAACCTTTACTTTACTGGAAAGTACCTGTATGGTACCAAAATACCTGAAAATACTACATTTTTTACTGTAATTTAGTGATTCACCTGGAAAATTAGAATTTCAATAGATATGATGTCAACCAAAAACTGACAAGCAGTATATTCACCATTCACTGAAACTGTCGATTCCATAATATCAAAGTTATTCTGAGTAGCTGAAGGGTTTATTCTGAGTAGCTGAAGAATAAGGTTTTAGGATGTATTGTATTCTTTGACCAGACTCATCAAAAGCTCGACAGGCCAGTGGCGGCCGTCAAACAGCTTTACAGCGATTTCAGATATATGTTTGTGATAAATCAAGCATTTCAGAAGGGGACTTTTTTTTAACTCTCCACAGAAGTTGGAGGCATCTGATTCACAGTGTTCACTGCTGTCAGGAGATCAGCTGCACCGCAAGCTGCCAGAGTAGCCTGGACACGTGATTGGCTGGGAAGAGTTGACAGAGCTGATGGATTTTGGAGTGAGTGGCAGCTGAGGTTGGAGGGATGGAGGGGCTGGTGATGGCTGTGAGTAGAGGAAATAAAATGGGGGGGGTTAGGGGAGGAGTTGATGGGCAGCGGTTTGGGATCTGCGAGGAACAACAGCGTTGCTCCTGTGCGTCTGCTCCCTGACACTTCCCTAATCTGATAACGGATGAGGACAGGTTGCCTTCGCTGTACCTGGCAAGTACCTTCCCCAACCTGCACAGGCGGATTTCGGCGGATAAGGCCAGGCTTGGCAAATGCCGGCATCCTCTGGGGAATAGTTAAAGGGTGATTAATCATTGTTTAGGCACAGAATGCGCAGGGAAGAATGGGAAAGCGGCGTTCCACACCTCTGAAGCAATTAATCCCTGTGATCTCCACCAGGTTTGTCTTGTAGATAAGTCAGGGTACAAAACTGTTCCTAATTTATCAACCCACTCATGCCATCCAGCATAAAACACACAATTTATTTCCAATCATTTATAGTCAAATTTTAAAAAGAGTGACTTTGCCACATGCAAGCGTGCCTTATATTAGCTTCATATAAACTAAGTACCCCAGATTACAATGGGAATCTTGTTTTATTGTGCACATCTGGTGGAGTCACAAAGCATTTTCACATTTGCTGTCTGAATTTTTGAGTGATTGTGGCATAAATCATTTTGCTAATCAGAAACATAAGTGACATGAATGCATCTCCCCTCTTGGAACAAAGAAGCAACATATGGCTCTAAAAGCACTCAGGTCTTTTATTTCCAAGGTATATAACCTGTGCATAAACCAATATTATTGGACTGATTTGCATTTTTCTTTCATTCTGGGCTCTTTTTCAGATCTCATATCTTTGCAGATGACTTCAATAATGGATAAAACAAGCATTTCTCCCTCGTTATATATTTGATTCTCAACTTGAGTGCAGTTAAGCAAAACATAAGACTCGGCTCAATGGTTTGTTGCAAGGTGAATTATGGTGCTGTACTTTGTGATTTGAAGGGAACATAGACCGTCGCATGCATGATAGATTTATGTAAATATGTGAGCTGCCACAAAAAAGTTCAGGCCCCCCGCCCCCCCCCTTCCTAATAAACTGCATTAACAGATGAACCAAAAAACGACATTGATATGACAAGATGAATTCCTTTATTACGAGTGGGTTCTCTCTGGATCTCTCTGCATTGCTTCCAAATCATATTTGCCTCCTAAAATGGAAGGGGGGGGAGACACACATTCTTGCCAATAATAGTAAAATGGCTCCTGTTTTAATTGCATCATTACGTACCCAATATCAGCAGCCCGCCTGCCAATATCAATATTGCCATAACATGGGTGGAATATAGATGACCCAGGGTATGCGTGGGTCTTCCATGAGTGCCTCAGTGCCAGACTCATCCCACTGCCCGCTGTGCAGGGAATGGGAATGTAGGCCGGATAGCAGCTCGTCTTTCTAATGTCCCCCCGTATTCCCTTAATTGCTGACGGATCTTGTTTGGATTTTGATGGTGGCTTGGAATCTGTAGTTGCTACACATAGGAATTGATAGGCCTTTGGGGAAACATCATGTTACCCTCTATGTATGCATATGTGTGTGTGTGTTACCTCACATCCCTGTGCACGTGTCCCTATCTGGATGTCTGCATCTGCTGGTCTGCACGCGCAAATATCAGCTGCATTGTAAAGCCAAGGCTTTGCATTATGCATTCTCACATTAGGACAATGTAACTAATATAAATGAGGGTCAAAGGGGTCGAGTGGGCCACACAGAGACACACGTAACAGCTGGTTAACTGAACATGTTCGCACCGGTTTAACTTTCCAGAAAGCGCAAATACCTGGTAAAGGTAGAAACCTGCTTTGCATTACTCATCCAGCAACGCAGCGCATATGGCAAAGCAGCAAACTTAACAATTAGTTACTGCTTTGATGAAGGAAAATTGCATCTTGTAGGTCCCACTTCAAATGCACTTCACATATTCATATTAATGCATTCAAGACTGGAGAGTGAAAGATAATTTTCCTGTTTAAATATTTCATTCTAGCTTAAAATTTAGCCCGTAATTATAGCTCCCTAATGGCAAGAGCATCCAGTTTGTCCGTTTTAATTAGATTGTTGTTTAACTATTAATTATGTATCTTTGTGTCATATAGTTTTGATGCTAACAGATGGTGGAAGGGTTAGTGGAGGGGTAGGATTGGGTGATGATTTATTTACCTGCACTCTGTTAGTACGATCCATACACTGACTCACTATTCCTCCTCAGTTAGTCTTTGAATTGCAAGGTTAGTTTATGCAGTGACCTGCTGCAGCAATGCAGTGCAGTGCAGAGCAAGATGTACTACATATATACATGTGGTAGATGCTGTATGCAAAGGGCTGTTGAACTGCTGCTGTTTTCTGTATACTGGATGCTATGATGCTGTAATTGAACTTATAAGATCATATGTTTGAAAATAAGCACTTTGCATGCTTACAGACTGAAAAGTCAAAGGAACTATATAAACAGCATATAGTTTTATTCAACTACCCCAATCCCCAAAAGGTTGGGGAGCTGTTTAAAATATAAATAACAATACAATGCAATGGTTTGCAAATCTCATTAACCAATTTTTTTCACAAGAGAACATGGAACACATATTAAATACTGAAAGTGAGACACTTCACTATTTCATTAATAATACAAGCTCATCTCAAATTTGATGGCAGCAACACGTCTCAGAAAAATTGGGACAGGAATGTTGTCCCTTTCTTGTCTGATATAGGATTCCAAATGCTCAACAGTCCCGGGTCTTCTTTGTCTGTTTTGTGTTTCATGAAGCACCAAATGTTTTCAGTTGGTGAAAAAGGTCTGGACTGCAGGCAGACCAGTCCAGCACCCGAACTCTTCTACTTTGAAGCTATGCTGTTGTAATAGCTGCAGTATGTGGTTTGGCATTGTCTTGCTGAAATATGCAAGACATTCCCTGAAAAAGACCCCATCAGCTCCAAAACCTGTACATGTATATACCTTTCAGCATTGATGGTGCCTTTCCAGACATAGGCCCTAATGCATCCCCCATACCATCAGAGATGCAGGCTTTTGAACAGAGTGCTGATAACAAACTGGATGGTTCCTCTCCTCTTGATTTCCAAAAAGAATTTTACATTTTGATTCTAGTGACTGCAGAATCGTTTTCCCCATTTGTCTCAGTACATTTTAAATGAGCTTTGGCCCAGAGAAGACAGCAGCGTTTCTGGATCATGTTCACATATGGCTTCTTCTTTGCATGATAGACCTATACCTTGCATATGTGGTTGGCACAGCCAATGGTGTTCAGAAACAATGATTTGTGGAAGTGTTCCTGAGCCCATGCAGTGATTTCCATGACAGAATCATGTCTGTTTGTAATGCAGTGCTGCCTGAGAGCCTGAGGATCACCAGTTATTGGTTTTGGGTCATGTCCCTTGCACACAGAGATGTCTCCAGATTCTCTGAATCTTTTGTTGATATTATGTAATGTAGATGATGGAATATTCAATGTATTTGCAGTTTCACATTGAGGAACATTACTCTGAAATTGCGCCATAATTTGTAGACACAGTTTCTAGCAGATTGCGGAACCTTTGTCCATCTTCTGAAACTAAAACAGAGACTCTGTCTTTCTAAGGTGCTCTTTTTATACCCAGTGACATTACCGGCCTGTTGCCAATTAACTTAATTAGCAGCAACCTGTTCTTCCAGCTGTTTCTTTTTAGTACCACTTACTTTTCCAGCCTTTTATTGCCCTTGTCCCAACTTTTTTAGGATGTGTTGCTGCAAGATGAGCCAGTGTTTTTCATGACATGGTAAAATGTCTCACTTTCAGCATTTGATGTTTTTTATGTTCTTCGTGAGTAAAATATTAGTTTATGAAATTTGCACATCATTGCATTGTGTTTTTATCATGTCAGTCCTTTTCTATAGAAATTTTCAGCAAACATGCATTTTATTCTAGTAAAACGTTTGTGTGTTAAAAATCTTGTGAACTCCATTCCTGTGTGTTACATAATTCTCTTCATACGTCATTGTACGAATACAACACAATACATATGCAGTGAGACTTACAGGGGAGAAGCCACTCTGACTGACTAAACATAGACTAGATAAGCTCTACTGGTCCTTGATCTATCCAGACTGACTCAGCACAGTATTACAAGTACCACTGATTATTGACCCCCTGTGGGCACCTCCTAAAAAGGGCAAATTCCACCATAATTTGCAAATTCTTTGATATATACAGTCATGTGAAAAAGAAAGTTTTTCACAAATGCAAAAAACTAAGTACACCCCATGAGTCAGTAGCGTGTAGGACCAGCTTCGTCTGACTTCATCAGCCTCTCACATGTTTGTGGAGAAATTTTGGCCCAGTCCCTCTTTACAAAGTTGCTTCAGTTTGTTAGGGTTTGCAGGATTTCCTTTATGCTCTTAACCACAGCGTATCAATCAGGTTGAGGTCTATTTTGACTGGACATTTATGACACCTTTATTTTCTGTTTCAGCCATTCTGTTGTTGCTGTTCTGTTTGGGATCACTGTCAGGTGGCCAGATGCCCCTCTATCTAGTTGCAACTTTTCATCGTATTCCTTTAAAATCTCTGTTGCTTGTGGCTTTGTGGCCACTAATTTTATAAAACTAGATTCCATCCAAATGCTGAACAGTCTCTCAAGATGCGGGACAGGGGAACAAGGGATAAAAATGTTCTGCAGTTCCACATGAAGGACTTCTACAGTACTCACCCTAGATCAATGTGTTGCATGACCCCAATTTCAATCCAGCTTTAGCTGTTGGACAGATGGCCTCACATGATCAACTCAAGAACTGTAAGGTGCCCGGGTCCTAGGGCTGCGAAACAAGCCCAAATCCTCACCCCCTCCACCACCGTGCTTTACAGTTGCTATGAGGTGTTTGTGCTGATATCCTGTGTTTGGTTTCTGCAAATCTGTGGCGCTGTGCGTCATGACCAAACATTTTCACCTTGGTCTGGTCTGTCCAAAGGGCATTGCTCCAGAAGTCTTGTGTTTTTTTTATCAATGCAACCTTGTGAAATAAAGCCATCTGGCTGTTTTTTTTTAGAGAATAGAAGTTTTCTCCTTCAACTCTTCCAAACAAACTATACTTGTTCAGTCTTTCACAAATTGTACTGTTAGGATCTTTAACATTTAACATGCTAACTGAGGCCTGTAGAGTCTTGTTCTTTTCAATTTCTCTGAGCATTGCAGATGAATTTGCTGGGATGTCCACTACTGGGAAGATTGCAGCATTATGTTAACACACCACTGAATGCTCCAGACCAGCAAGCTGTCAAAACTTCTGCTTTTACAGATATGGTCACACTCAACAAAAATGGCTGAAGCCTCAGCGTCTTCTCACGGGTCAAAACTGGTCGGGGTACAATAGCAAAAACCAAACTTTCGACAGACCGCTGTTGACTTGGTTTCTACTGGTCATGTCAGACTGTCTCTTACAAATTAAGAAATGCAGATCGGGTTTAAATGCATCTTTTTGTGTTTTCAAACAACGACTAATCTGGTTAGTTTGCGGTTGTGATCAGACGCCCACACATTTTCTCCACATATAGACTTTCTTACGGTGGCCTGTTTTTAAAAAACAAACTAGTCTTTGAAGCAGTTCACTGTTATGCTCATCTAAATTGCATCTCATTTGTTGCACACGGAGCTTAACGCATCTAACTGTTATGACTGTTATAATCGTTATGACCCCAAAGATTCTGCAACTGAAGACAGCGATGCAACTTTCAACAACTAAGTCAGCCTGAAATGGAGGCACGTCTGTTCAACTTTCATTTTGGAACAAACTTTTTAACCACAACTAGACACTGACAAAAACAAAACCACCAGACAACAGTTTTCTGGGTTTAGACCAAAACTAGAGCGCAGACTTCTTGGTTGGGCTGTTAGTAATAGTGTTTGTAACCACGTTAAAACTTCTAAGAGGCACCAACACCAAAAATACAGGTCAAATGTGTTGCACTCCCATCTGTCACTCAAAGTAGAACTTACTTCAAATAATCCATTACTTTGCTCATAGAATATAAACATCTGAGTTACACATTATTAGAATTCAATTCTATTCAATTCTAATTTATTTATATAGCGCCAATTCACAACAAAAATTGCCTCAAGGCGCTTTACACTGTAAGGTAAAGACCCTGTAGTATTAGAAAGAAAACCCCAGCAATCTGATGATCCCCTATGAGCAAGCACTCTGCGACTGTGGGAAGGAAAAACTCCCTAATACAGAAGGGGGGATTAGCCATGACAGAGGTCTCGAACCTGTGGCTTCGGAGCATCTCTTTTGCCCATCTCCAGCAGTTCCCTGAGACTTCGACCAAAACTTGATGAATATAAAAATAAACAAAGATTTTGCTTTTAACATTTTCAATTTGTTGATCATTTCTGAGATAAATTCTTTACAACCTCCATTCATAAAACTGATTAAAAGTAAACAGTTCTTAAAACATTTTAGTTCCATAATTTCACATTGTAACCGTTAATGTAACTAACTCCAACGTAATGAAAATGTATCTGTGCTCCATGGCAAAGTAGTTACATGCTTCAAAGATTTGAATTTATAGCCAGTTAAAAATATTTATTTGGCTTGGCTTATTTATACTTAATAGGCTGAATAACCTTCATTATAAGGCTCCACACAGATTTTTTTAGTCAAAAACTGCTCAAAATGGCTCTTGTGTTAGTAAAGGTTGCTGAACCCTGAGCTCTGGAGACCAAAAACAACTTTTTGTACCAGGCTGCAAATGTGTTTATTTCTGCCGTAAAGCTGGCCATTTTAACATGGGCGACTAGGGGCAGTGGCTCACGTTTAAAGCCAGCCTCATGTGGCCATTTGTGGAACTGCAGTATTTTTTTAGCCCTAGAAACTGGCTGAACACTGGCTGCTTGATCTCGATGTGATAGCTTGCAGTCTTCTTTACATCTGTTGCTATTCACCGCTTATATTAACACCAACTATCTATAACATGAAAGCATTCATGTAAAATAAAAACAAAAACAAGGATCAACACATAAAACCTTGCACCACTGCATCCACAAAGGGCTTATAATCAAATGGTGTACTGTTGTTTTTCCCTCTGTTTATGCATGCATAAAACTATAAAGTTAATTTGTGTATTTTGTAGTTTTTTAAAGAGGCACTGAATTAATTCAAAAATAGAAATATCCTGAAGATATCCTTGATTTCACATGCTCCTGCTTTTGTGCTCAGTAAAATTTACTTGATGATCTCAAGTCTTATTGAGCAGTCATTTTTTCAGCCTGGCTGAGCAAATGAGTCAAACTCACAGCCTGGCAGTGTTGTTGTGAACACACAAACTTCATGCGCGGCTGAACTTTTGACCTTCTAAACAGTCGCTCAGCAACTACATAAAGACCCCTGTTTTTATTTTGAAGTTGAGTCATGCCTGCATTTGTGTCTGGGTGTTTTGCTGCACCTGGTTTGACTCTGGGCTTTACATTTGGCTGCCTGTTATTTGTTTTGTCTCCTGATGATGGGGGCCTGTGATTGATGGACGAGGTCCAGGACATCTCCGATCGACAGCTGTTGATAGCTCTGAAATCGAGAGCAGCAGTCGGAGCGTAACAATGAGCTCATTGCGCTCTTGGCTTGGTCGCCAGCCCAGTAAACCCGGGCACTGGGGGGACTTCATGAATTTCAACTGGGGCCACAAATGTGAGTGCACATGGAAATTGTGCTGGTGTGGAGGGAAAGGGACTAAATCAGGAATATAGCCCAGATAATTGCAATAATCATAGAAAAGGAAAAAAAAAAAGGAAAACAAAAATCTGAGCACACCTTGTGAGCGCCTGGAAAACAACACTTGTTAAATATTGAGCAATAGAACAAGTCTTTCCTGCATTTTGTGCAGTCAGTTTTAAATAAAAGACCTGTATTAAAGGTCTGTAAGCAAGAAAACCTCAAATGGGAAGATGTGTTGCACCATCAAAGCTTCCGTATACGCCGGTGATAACTTGCCTGTGATGAGCGGCATCAATGTGTGCAGCCTCCAG
>VUQH01090826.1:24131-35368 GCA_015106775.1 Etroplus canarensis
GGGGGGGTGAGGCCCAGGTTAAAAAAACAAAAAAAAACCAAAAAACTGTCTGGGACCGGCTCAGTCTGCCTGAGCATGGCTGTAGGTCTGCCTCTGACTGGAGTCAGATCCTGCCTGTATTTATTTATTTATTTACTCAATTATTTATTCATTTATTTATTCTGTTCCCTAGATACCGCCTCCTTGTTTTTGGCTGCAGATTCCAAACTGGCAGCCCTCCATTCCCCCGAAATGAAAGCACTCAAAGACCACAGATACATTTTTCATATTTGAAGGAAAGTACTGGGGCTGGTGGACACAATCATTTTAATATATGTACAATATAACATATTCCACTGTGAAAACACCGCAGCAGAAACTACACTAGATAATTGAACTCTCTGGCACTGTAGTATTTATTATTCGTTCTTCTTTTTTTTTTTTAATCACCACAGTTTTTCTTGAAACGGCAACAAAAATAAATCTTAATCAAAATATTACTCAACTTGTCTCCCTTTCTTTGTTTCGTTTTTGTAAAACGGCAAACATGGGGTGGATGATGCGGATTAAATAATTCACCAACAAATGTTTATTTTTGTTTACATCAAGATTATGTCCACTGTGGTTTGTGGCAAATAAGCCCCCCCAAAAAATCCAAACATTGTTTGATCACCTTGATGCTTGAATTTCTTAATTCTGTTCATAAATCACTATGTAGGAAAACAATTGGTGTGAATGTGGTTGTATTTGTACTCTCGCGCGTCGTGCCAAACTTCTGGTGAGGGGAACGGCAACAATTCTCAAAAACTGGATTTGTAACAAGTGCTGAAGGAAAGAAATGAATGCCACATTTAAAATTTGCTTTTACACAATAGTGCAGTGTCCATTTAGGAGGGGTGTAACCCATATTTTTGTAGCTTAAATTTACAGAATTCTCCTAAACATGTCACGGTCACAGGCGATATAATATGGTACTATACAATCATATACAGTGGATACAGAAAGTGAACACACCCCTGTTAAAATACCAGGGTTTTATGATGTAAAAAAAGAGACCATGAAAAATCATCTGAAAACTTTTTCTACCCTTTAATGTGACCTATAACCTGCACAATTCAACTGATAAAGAAACAAATCCATTAGAGGGCAAAAATACTAAAAAATAAAACAATAAAACAATAAAACAATAAAACACAATCAGCTGGCTGCATAAGTGTGCACACCCTTAAACCTACATGTTGTTGAAGCACTTCTTGCTTTGTTTTGAAATGATTTATCTCATATTTTACATCAGAAAAACCTGGTATTTAACACACACACACACACACACACACACACACACACACACACACACACAGAATGAAAGAGAAGGTTTACAAAAGGTCTTCAGTGATATATGGTTTGGAGATGTTGGCACTGACAAAAAGAGCTGGAGGTGGCAGAATCGAAGAAGTTGAGATTTTCACTGGGAGTGACCAGGATGGACAGAATTAGAAATGAGTCCATCAGAGGGACAGCACAGGTTGAAAAGTTTGGCAGTAAAGTCAGAGAGGCAAAGCTGAGATGGTTTGGACATGTTCAGAGGAGGGATAGTGGATATATTGGACAAAGGATGTTGAAGATGGAGCTGCCAGGCAGGAGGAGAAGAGGAAGACCACAGAGAAGGTTGATGGATGTAGTGAAGGAGGACATGCAGAGGGTTGGTGTGAGGGAAGAGGATGCAAGGGATAGGATGAGATGGAGGCAGATGGTCCACGACCCCTAACAGGAGCATATATATATATAATAAGTGCACCCTTACATCTTCCAGAGGAACTGAGAGGATTGATCCTGGGTGCTGCTAATAAATGTTATTTATGCAATACAATTTTGTTTATATAGATGAATAACTAATTAACAACAAAAGTCAGTTTATACTGAAAGGAAACACAAAGAGACCTCCTATTTTCTTTTTTTTTGGGGGGGGGGTTGCATAGAGCGATGAGAGCTAAAGACAACACAAACTATGAGAGGAAGAAGGCAAAATTTAATGTAGTGGTGACATATAAATGCATGGAGGTGTAAAGAGGTGGCTGGAAAATGCTCATTGCATCATGGGAAAGATCCCGGCAGCATAAGCCTATTGCAGCATAACTAAGGGGTGGTTAAGGGTTACCTGATTCAACTCTTTAACTATGAGCTTTATCAAAAAGTAAAGTTTTAGGCCTAATCTTAAAAGTAGAGATGGTATTTGTGTTATA
Organism: Etroplus canarensis; assembly: GCA_015106775.1. Classification (NCBI taxonomy): domain Eukaryota; kingdom Metazoa; phylum Chordata; class Actinopteri; order Cichliformes; family Cichlidae; genus Etroplus; species Etroplus canarensis. The sequence continues at coordinate 26,351 of VUQH01090826.1, forward strand.
TAAACGTGGAGGTGGTTCCAGAGGGGGGCCTGATAGCTAAAGGCTAGAGCGAAGATATAAGATATGAAGAGTTATAAGATATGGGCTGAGCTGATGAAGAGTGTTAAAAATAATGAAAAGTGTCCACGGCAGCCACTGTCGGTATTTTTTGCTCTTTGATGCTTTTTCACACTTCTTTGTCATGGACTCTGTTGCTTCTATTCCTGTCTCAGCCCACTTTTCAACCAGTCAGCATTCACCCTAAGCACAGTGTCATCTATGTCAAGCTACATGCTCTTGGGTTTTTTTTTTTGGAGGACTGAGGGCAAGCACATCTCCACAGGTTGTATACTCCTCTGTGATGGCTGTATCATCATCATCATCAATGCCTTGAACCCTTCCTAGGGTAGAGGCCGTCTGTGAGAGACCTCCAGAGAGCTCTGTCCTGTGCCGTGATGGCTGTATGGGCACAAATAAAGGCAGTACTGTAACTTAGCCTTTAAAGTTCATGACAGTACAATCAGAGAGAGACTGAACAAATATAGTTTGCTTAGAAAGCTTGCCAGGATAAAGCCTCTTCTTTCTTTAAAGATCATGGGAGCACAGCTTTAATTTGACTTCTGGAACAATGTCCTTTGGACATACAAAACCAAAGTGAAGATGTCTGACCATAATGCACAGCACCAGGTTTGGAGAAAACCATACACAGGATATCAGCACAAGCACCTCATACCATCTGTAAAGCATGGTGATGGAGGGGTGATGATTTGGGCTTGTTTTGCAGCCACATGACCTGGGCACCTTACAGTCACTGAAGCCATGAACTCCTTTGTATTCCAATGTATTCTAGATTAAAATGTAAGGCCATATGTCTGTCGGCTATAGCTTGGTACAAATTTGGTCATGCAACAAGAATGGCTGAAAAAGAAAACAAGGAAAAGGTCACATTTGTGAAAAGTGTTTGCTAAATTTTGTGAAAGTTAGAATGTTTTGGTCAACTTTTATTTTTGTCACACCCTTCCAAAGATCTGTTTGAGGGCCAACTCTTGGTTTTAGGATAAAACTTATGAATTGGTTTAGGTCTGGGTTTGGGTTTAGGATTAGCATTTGCCATTTACTATAGTTATGACGGTGTAGTGGGGTAAGTGTCTAAGAATGAGTCAGATTACTAGTATGGTAAGTAAGTTCTGTGTGACCCTAAGCAATGAGCAAGTAAAGCCAAAGGCAAAAAGGAACAAGGGTAAAATGCATCAAGTAAGTATTATATTATTATAAACCAGACTTCTCTACTGGCAGTCTGCTGGTAATACTATAAGGGTTGTTTTTGCTAGGGTTGGCCCAGGTCCCTTATTTCCACAGAAGGGAAATCTTACTGCTTCTGCTTGCCAACACATTTCATCAGAATTGTCATCAGAATCATAATTCTTTATTAATCCCAGAAGGTATATTGCCTAATTTTTGGTAAATTGCATGCTTCCAACCAGAGTTATTATAGTTTTGTATTTTCTGATTATTTTATTTATATTTCATTTTGAGTTTTTGTTTTGAATTCAGTTTAGTTTCAGTTAGTTTCCAGAGTGGGTTTGCTCGTTTTAGTTTAGTGTTTACTGTTTGAAAATGTTTAGTTTTAGTTTGGTGTTTATTAGTTTTGTTGTTGGTTTTAGTTTTCTTGATTATTATAATATGGATGATATTTGTCAGAGGAAAATTTAAGATGTTTAGATCAGAATTTACAACACAAACACAACACTTTGTGAAGGCAGATGAGTCACAATCACGTAGACACCTTGAGTCTCAGCAAACAGATGCACCAAAGCCTCATCAGACAGACTGACTGACCAAATTTAATTCAACTGACAATTTCTAGAACTAAGAACATTTCCTGTATATTATTATTTCAGTTTAGTTAGTTAGTTAGTTTCCTAAGCCCACAATGTCATTTTAGTTAGTTTAGATTTTTCCCAAAAGTCTAGTTTTTATTTTTATTTCAGTCTTTAGTTTAGCTTTAGTAAGCTATACTAACCTTGCTTCCAACTTTCTAGGAATCCTTAGGGGAAGGCCTTTTCTGTTCCAGCAAGACTGCACACCAGTGCGCAAAGCAATGGCCATAAGGGCATGATTAGATGAGTTTGGTGTGGAAAAACTCAACTGGCCCACACTGAGTTCTGACCTCAACCCTGCCCTTTGGGATTAACTAGAACAGAGACTGTGAGCCTTGCCCTGTAATCCAGCATTAGTGTCTGAACCCAGAAATGCTGCACGAACAGAGAAAAACTGCCACAGACACACACTAAAAAAATCTTGTAGAAAGCCTTCCTAGACAAGTGGAAGCTGTTATAGCTGCAAAGAGGGAGCCAGCTCCATATTAACATCCATGGCTTTTGCTGAGATTTCATAAATGTTCGTGCAGGTGAAATGTGTAGGCGACCCAGTACTTTTGTCCACGTAGCGTGGAAACGACTTCTGAACTCAGGAAATCTGACATCTGAGGACAAACGTCCAGGGCTATGGTCGAAGCGTTCCTACAGGTGATACGATAAAGTTTTGTCAAATCAAGTTCCAGAGAGGAATTGAAAGGAGACTAAAGAGAAAAGTATGAAGCATTTGAGCATATGTGCACTGTGACTAATCAGGATCATTTTAGAGTCCAATCTGAGAGGTCATTTCATAGCAAAGTTGAACAAAGTCCCGAGTATGATTTGAGTACTTGCCATAGTCAGAAAGTAGCAGCAGTGGATCCCATTCAAAATCTCCCACTGTGCTCTATTTTCAGACTCGCAGGCCTTCAGTGTGTCCAGCACAGTGAGCTCCTTTGAGCCTAACAACAAAGTGCTCCTCGTTCATTTGCTACTGAGGTCTTCTGTTCATGTCTACTTCTATTGACATGCAGTGCAAACATTTATAATTACCTTTAGCTCTGTGATATCAGCCTGCCTTGAATAACCTGCTGTGGCGTTTTACCACCTGTTACTAATCGCTCTGTGAATTTGTCACGGCACCGGCAATGATTCAAACTAACACTGTGCGCCCCACAAGACCCTCCAGGAAACGCAGCAACCGGCAGCAGCGCACTGTTCAGAGAGCCGAGGGAGCGACTTCATGGATTTTTTGCATCATTAACTATTTATGAGTTGCCACTTCATGTTATTTACACTGGACTGATGGTAATGCTGTTCAGAGCTCAAACGCCGTGCAGGGCCCCGCTGGGATAGCAGGGTGGAGGGCGCGTGGGGGTGGTGGATGGGGGCGAAGGCATGTGTGAATCTGTTAAATATTGTACGGAAACGCCACCTGCAGCTGCCAACGTTGTGCGGGGAAAGAAGGGCGAGTTGGGAGCAACTCTGGGGGGACAAAGAAAATGCAGCAGCAGACTGCAGTGCATGTAGACGAGGGTTTGTGCAGACATGGCACACTGTGACTATACAATGTTTAAGACAAAGCCCTTACCACAAGCCACAAGGAATATTCAGTTGACCTGGTTTATCTTTAGCTTTAAACCACATGCGCTGATTGCGTCACCATTTGCAGTAAATGTGCCAACGTGGGGCTTATGCTTCACTTACAGTGAAGTCTGTGTAGCTGCCGGTTTCCTGTCTATCTATCTATTTATCTATCTATCTATCTATCTATCTATCTATCTATGGGGAATTTTGTGTGGTCCTATATACTCTAAAGCTTGTAAAATATGTATTTATTATTTCTGCTCTCAGCGTAACGCTTAAACATATGAGCACAGTGCATACTGTACAAGAATACTGTAGTTTTCTTCTTAAATCAATATGTGCAATATTCTTGATCAAATGTTTTCCTCTTGCAGATGAGCCAATAAATATAACGATACAAATGGTAATGCTATTTTAACATTTTTCACTTAGTGCCATCGAGCCAGGTGTGGCAGTTAAATAGTCCTCACAAAATCAGAGACAAGGTAGGAGGTAGGAAAAACCTGCAGGCGCTCCATCCCGCTTGAGGAGACATTGAACCCCCTGTGCTGCCTCCGGAGGAGGGAGGAGAGTTGGGTATCTGGAGGCGCGTGTGTGTGACGGTAAGGGTAAACTGCCACGCCAGGGTTTGGGTAAGGTTATTGTGGCCGGCCGGGGCCAGTATTTGCTGCACCTGCCTGGTAGTCAAGCACCCCTGACTACAGGGCCAGCTGTGGCTCAGGAGCTAGAGTGGTTTGCCTTCCAACAGGAAGGTTGGCGGCTCGATCCTGGCAGGGCGCTGAACCCCAAACTGCTCCTGATGCATCCATCATATTGTGAATGTGTGCGTGATAGTTAGATGCGCTTAAAGGCATAGAAAAAGCCCTGTGTGAGTGGGTGAATGAGGCCTGTAGTGAAAAGCACTTTGATATAGTAGAAAAGTGCTATATAAACACCAGTCCATTTACCATCTGACAACTGTGCTCATTAGGCTGTGGAAAAAGGAGTACACTCCTTTTGGTGGTGGAAGCAGGCGGACGCTGCGTCATTGGTGGCGAGGCAAAGACTAAGCTTAAGACTGTAAACCTTGGGAGATGTGTGTGCAGGCTATGGGGTTGTAACTATGGAGGGACTACCTCTGTGAATGTGTTTCATTCTGTTGTTTATTTAACCAGCAGTAGTTTTTTTCAATGAAGCAGTGGTGTTTTATGGGATAAAGACAAGTTCCAAGGCTACAGGATCCAGATCATCCACATATACTGTAATGCTGTGTCTTTGGAGTGTAAACACTAACAGTGAAAGTCCATTTCTGATTTGATTGTTTGCTCCGCAGACTTTTTCAAAAAGCATTGTAAACACTGGGGAGGGACATGTGGATCAGAGGGGGAGAATCCCCACCATCCCTCCCAGGAAATCGCACCCTCTATCTATCTGCAAATACCATGCTACATGACTTAACAGCTATATTTTTAATATCCTCCTGCCCAGGCACCACAGATATAATATTGCTATTTAGCTAACACTGGCCAAATGATTGGGCACGGTCCCCTGTTAAATAAACTAAACTTTAAATGAGCAGTGGTAAGCCTAATGCTAATAATGAATATCTCTTTCGTGTCTCTCATTCACTATCTGCCTCTCGCTCTCTTCCCACCTCTCTCAAATTGAAAGGAAAATGAGCAATATGTGCACTTAACTACAAATGTATCAGCGCGCAAAAGGTGTCAAAATCCCTTTCACAACCTGGTATGAAAACTGCAAATGAAACACTTTGACTGTCCAATCAAACAAACAGCTGTCACACACTTTCACTATGCAGATTCTCAAAGCGAAGCAACTGGGTCTGTCAAAAATAAATGTAGGAAGTGACGCTGAGTTGTTCTTGAACCACTTCAAAAAAAAAGTCAAGTAGCAGAGAGGAACAAAAAAAAACCCCCAAAAAATCCTGAACTTTTTTGTTAATATGTTGAGCAACATTGTTTCAGAACAACAAGGGACCTCTTGTTGGCAGAAAGAAAATTGGATATGGTTGTTCATATTGCTGGGAGCATTGCTCATCCACGATGTTTTAGTTTAGCAGTGCCATGATAGGGCTTTCAGATGCAATGCAACATTGGCACCATCACACTCTAAAACCCATTACAGTGTTTTAACCAATGACTGTAGAAAATAAGGATGATGTGGTTCCACTTCCTCCAATTGTACAAAAGTGAAGCCAAAATTTCCCATTTGTGGGAACTGCCATCCTGCAATTTTGGAGCTGAAGCATGTGCAGTAGTGATTTGAGGCGCAGTCAGAGCTGCCAATCATGATGTTACGCCCCAGTTTTACAGCTTCATATTAGTAATTCAAAATAAACTTATGAGAAAGGTGACCCTTTGAACCCAAACTGGCATTATAAGAACTACTTAAAGTGGCACAAAAGTTTATCTGAGTCAAATTTCTTTTTAGTTTGATCTCATCCAATCCATTAACGTGGCGGTTCTTAGGACCTATACTGGAGCCAGTCAGCAGAGGGCGATAGAGACATATTGACTTCAGTTTTTTGGGGAGCCGTCAGGTCATCCGTGTTTTCTACAGTCTTTGATTTTAACACAAGTATCTGGATTTCTACCTGAGTAAAGGAATGTGTGTGCCTCTTGCCATCCCTGTACAAATCTAATAAAGGTAATCTGCAGGCACAAAGGGAATCTGCAGATATTTTTATAGTTTTCTGTAGTCATTCAAAAATCTGTGCTTGTTACATTATCAACGATAAGTAAAAAGATAGCACAATCACAACCTAAATTTTCTCAACATTAGAACAGGCTGAAATAAATATGAACTTACTCAAGCCTTTGAATTTAACCCAGCCACAGGGGCCCACATACCAGCGTACTCCTAGTGCTGGTCCCCGGTAAATGGGGAGGGTTGCGTCAGGAAGGGCATCCGGTGTAAAAACATTGCCAAATCAAATATGCAGATTCATAACAATGATCCGCTGTGGTGACCCCTAATGGGAGCAGCCGAAAGAAGAAGAAGAAGACTCAAGCCTTTGAATTTAACATTTTTAATTAATCATGAAGGTTTCAGGACCTGTTTCCAGAACAGCCTTTTCACTCCGCTCAAGGTCACAGCAATGTACACCAACGACAGAGAGGCAGAAATGGCAAATATTGACCTAGCAACATGCACCTCTTCAAAATCTGCAGGATTCTGCAGGCACAGATTTCGTGTGGGCCTGGTAATGAGGGGGAGTAGTGTACTTTTTATGACATGATGGATGTTTGAAGCCAGAAGTTACTTCTTATGGATAAGAGAGTGGACTGCTAATTTATTACTTAATGCTAGTTCACTTGGTAAGTAAGCTATATTCTACAGTGGCATGGTGATGAAGTGGTTAGCACTATTGCCTCACAGCAAGAGGTTCCAGGTTCAACCCAAGATGGACTCTTCTTGTGTGGAGTTTGTAAGTTTCCCCTGTGGCTGTATTGGTTTCTTAACATATGGTTGTTAGGTTAACTTATAAATTCAAATTGCCATGGATAAAAGGTAGACAAAGTGCACAGAACAAAGCAGCGTATGGTTAAATATGACTTGTATTCTAAAGCAGAGAGGTCAATAAGACTAGAAAAGCGCTATTTAACTGCAAACAACTTACATTTTTTAGTAATGGATAAAAATTACTGGGATTTCATTTACCAGAACTGAAGGATGAACTTCTTGGATGGTCTGTACCTCACAACAAGCCATAATATTAGTCAGCAGTGCATACACCCACAGTGAAGAGGCCCAATTTAATGACTCAAAGTAGTGAATGAGGTCTAGCAGACACTGATTGGCTCAAGCTGTCTGCATTGGGATATCTGTCAGTCACTGCAGCCATGCTCCTAACTCTATTGTTCAACTAGATGAGTTATAAAAATATTAATCCCACCAGAAGTCAAACCTATTTTTTGTACTGGCTGCAAACAAGCTTTTGTCTGTGAAGATTGACTCCTTTTTGACGAAGAGGACATACTTTATTGATCCACTAATGGGGAAATTACAAACCAAGTCTCACCACTCTTGTTGTTATACACACATGTTGTAACATGCAGTTCTGAACAATATAAATGCACACACACAGAACTAGTGACACGCAGTGGTGAGAAGTGTGAGAAGTAAGGCGATAAGGACCACTGTGGGAGTTGGATGCCTTGCTCAAGGGCACCTCAGCAGTGCTGGGGGGTGAACCAACTCCCCTCTAATTCAATTCAGTTTTATTTATATAGTACCAATTCACAACAAAAGTCACCTCAAGGTGCTTTACACTGTAAGAAAACCCCAACAATCAGATGATCGCCTATGAGCAAGCACTTGGTGACTGTGGGAAGGAAAAACTCCCTTTTAACAGGAAGAGACCCCTGGTAGGGCCAGGTTCAGGGAAGGTAAGTCCATGATGGGTCCTGAATTTTGACCTTCAACCACCACAGGTGGGTTTTGAGCTAGCGCCACTCAACAGTCCTCTGGTTCCCAACCAGCCACCGCCGCCCTCAGCAGTGGAGCCAGTCTAAAGTGGCACCCCAAGTGTTACTGGGGTGATGAGAAGCGTTGGGTTGGCACCAGATATATTATTTTCCTTGATGGACAAAACGTCCAATTTTAGTCTCATCTGACTGGAGGAAACTTCTTTCATATATTCAGGGAGTCTCCCACATACTTTTTGGTGAACTCCAAAAATGAATTCTTATTTTTTTCTGCAAGCAATGGCTTTTTTTTCTGGCCACTCTTCCATAAAGCCCAGCTGTGTGGAGTGTACAGCTTATAGTGGTCCTATAGGCAGATACAGCAGTCTCGGCTGTGGAGCTTACCATCTCCTTCAAGGTTACCTTTGGTCTCTTTGTTGCCTTTCTGTTGTGGTGCCATAATCTTTCCATTATCTGATGAAGAATTTGGAGTAGTTTTGCTACTTATTTCCATTTCTTCAGCATCTAAGGATAGACTGGAATACTTGTAGTCATACGCCGCCCCCATCGGTTTCAGAAGAACTGCAGCCTCTGCTCTATTCGGTAGTATGGGTAAAAAAACAGCAAATACCGTCTCATTCTCAGAACTTTGGTATCAAAAGACCCTCCAGTGGGCTCACCACCTGCAGGAGGGACCATGGGGGTCCTGTGCAATGTGGATTGGGTGGCGGTCCAATCCTCGGCTGGCTAAACTGGCTCTTGGGACGTGGAACGTCACCTCTCTGGTGGGGAAAGGAACTTCAACTGCATTTCGAGGGAGACTGGAGACATTGAGTCCGAATGAGCCATGTTCTCAACCTCCATTGCTGAAGCGGCTGCTCAGAGCTGTGGCTGTAAGGTTGTCGGTGCTTTTCGCGGTGGCAACCTCCGAACCAAATGGTGGACACCAGAGGTGAGGGGGGCCGTCAAGCTGAGCCTGGCTAGCTTGTGGGACTCCTGAAGCAGCTGAGTTGTACCGGCAGGCCAAGCGGAGTGCAGCTCGGGTGGTTGCCGAGGCAAAAACACTGGTGTGGGAGGAGTTCGGTGAGACCATGGAGCAAGACTTTCGGTCGACCTCGAAGAGATTCTGGCGAACCGTACAGCAATTGAGGAGGGGAAAGCGTCTCCCTATTCACACTGTGTATGGTGCG
>VUQH01090827.1:0-11912 GCA_015106775.1 Etroplus canarensis
GTGAAAAGAGGTGGATAGAGTAGAAATGCCCAGCACATCATAAGAAGCCCCCCAGCAGCCTAAACCTACTGCAGCATAACTAAGCCCTAACTATAAGCTTTATGAAAAAGGAAAGTTTGAAGCCTGATCTTAAATGTAGAGAGGGTGTCTGTCTCCTGAAGACAAACTGGGAGCTGGTTCCACAGGAAAGGGGCCTGATAGCTGAAGGCTCTGCCTCCCATTCTGCTTTTAAAACCTTTAGGAACCACAAGTAGGTCTGCACTCTGAGAGAGAAGTGCTCTAATGGGAAAATATGGTACAATGAGGTCTTTAAGATAGGATGGGGCCTGATTGTTCAAGACTTTGTAAATGAGTAGAAGGATTTTAAATTCAATTCTTGATTTAACAGGGAGCCAATGAAGAGAAGCCAATATACATACATTACATAGTTTATCACATTTTTCCTGTTACATTACAGAACATGTCACTGTTCAGATACTTAATGAACTAACTGTATGTGCATCATGCTAACCTGATCATAGCCTGCACCAGAGGAGGTGACATGTGCAGCACAAGTTGCCGCCTCTTATTATGTCAGCACATGTGAAGCACGTGTCTGTTTTTGCAGGGAAGAAAGTGCTGCCTCAGAGAATGAAGAGCCTGTGCACTTCTGGAAAGCTGATCAGAAATCAATTCATCAGATAGACGATGGAAATTCCACCAAGAGCTTTAGTTTTGGTTTGTATTACGCACATTCAGTTTGGAGCCACCGTACGTTACCATTTCAGTTTAAATAACCTTTCTCCTCTGGTGTTCACAGACCGAGTGTTCACTGCAGATGAAACAACCAGTCAGCTGTACCATACTATAGCCAAGCCTCTGGTTGTTTCCACTGTTGAAGGATACAATGGTATGTAATGGAAAGAAGATACAGACAGCATGGTGTTTGATCCTCACTGCTCATCCAGGCAAAGGACTGATGAGCTCATGATTCACAAGAATCACTCCTCCTCCCACAATGACCACACACTGGGTCTTCACACAAATTGTGCTATGTGTGTTTTTACAGACACCTTATCATTTTCACAAGATTCTCTCCTCCTAAGATTAGTGGTGTGGATGTTGTTCATAAAGAGAGTGTCTGTGTCCCTCTGCCGTCTGTACATAAATGCCACCATTAGGATTATTTATGACATAAACATTTGAGGTTAGAGCTGTTGTCCTGGATATGACTGACTGTGAGCCTCCTTGACTTCAGTGGATTTTAATTCTCAGTAGTTTGTTCAGTGACAAGAAAACGTCTCTTTCTGTACTTTTTACACATTACGCTAATCTGAACTGTAAGGAGCTGCTTTGGCACGGATCTTCCGGTCTTTTGTTTCTTCATCCGCTGTGTTTGTTTTGCAGGAACCATATTTGCTTATGGGCAGACTTCCTCTGGAAAGACCTTCACCATGATGGGGAGTGATCGTACCCCTGGAGTGATACCTCTGGCTGTGGAAGACGTCTTTCAGACCATTAAAAATGTAAAGGCAGTGACATGTTTGTTGTGGCTGATGTTGCAGTCGCTCTTTATCCTAAACGACTGTTTCTGTTTTCCCTCTAGTTTCCAAACAAGGAGTTCCTCCTCAGGGTGTCCTACATGGAGATCTACAACGAGACTGTCACGGACCTGCTTGTCGACAGCTGGAAAAGAAAACCCCTGGAAGTCCGAGAACAAATAAATGTAAGCGGTTCATTTACGCAGCTGGATTTAGATCCATCTTTGGAGGATTAGTTCTAAGCTTTTTCAGGTTTCTCGTAGTTTGCCGTTTGACATGACCGCTGTGATTGTGTGTCGATAATCACTGTATGCAGAAAACCATCTACGTGGCTGATCTGACTGAAGAGCTGGTTACTTCTCCCTCACAAGTCCTCGCCTGGATTCGGAAAGGAGAAAGTAAGACTTGAGATCATTTGAGAGAGATTTTTACTCACTGCAGACTGCTTAACAACCAGAGTTTCCTCCTGCAGAGAACCGGCATTATGGGAAGACAAAAATGAACCAGCGGAGTAGCCGCTCGCACACGATTTTCCGAATGGTAAGCAACGCCAAAAAGTGTAGATGCTGACGCGGAGGATTCAGGGGAAATGGGGATTTTATTTTTCACGATGTGCTTTCTCTTAGATCCTGGAGAGCCGAGAGATGGGCGACTCGACATCGAGTGAAAGTGGAGATGGCGCCATCATTGTGTCTCACTTGGTAAATTGACTCTCTTGTTTTCTGTCTTCTTGGTTTTGTTATTTTGTGTCTCACAACTTGGTTTTGTCTTGCAGAATTTAGTGGATCTCGCCGGATCTGAGAGAGCAAGTCAAACTGGCGCTGAAGGTAGGGAGGAGTTGAATCGACACATGAGACCTGATATCATGATGCTGTACACTGCAGTCTGCTCACTTTACACTAATCCTGTGGATGTTTTTTGATATCCTAGGTGCTCGTTTCAAAGAAGGCTGTAATATCAATCGCAGCTTGTTCATACTTGGCCAAGTGATAAAGAAACTGACTGATGAAAACCAGAAGTGAGTAAATAATGGCCACCCACTGTCCACCTGTTAACGTGATGTGAATTCCTACCAGGTGCTTTAAATGTAGTCACATTGTCTCCACACCACTCCCGCTGCTCTTGCTACATTCAGACCCAGGACGACTACACATAACTACAGCGGGGTATTCTGTTAAATTAACAAGCCGTGTCATTTGGATGGTCTCCTGCAGATGAGCTAAACCAAGGTTTCACTCACTGCTTGAGGAAGTGCAGCATTGTGGTGATTGTGTCCAGTAAAGATGTTAGAGTACAGCTTGTTCACAGGAGCACGAGGAAAACAGTCCTGTGAGCTACCTGCATGTCCCACTGTGTAAACTGGCCCTGAGGAAAAACCTGGTGTGTGATTGTGCAGTGTTAGAGGCTGCTGGATGCAGATCTGAAGCTGTTGGGCTGCATTATTTTAACCACCATGAAAATCAGATGGCTTTTTTTTTTTAATGTGTAAAAACTGAATGGAAAGTCCTGATATTTGCTCACATTCTCTCTCTCAGGGGTTTCACCAACTACAGAGACAGTAAGCTAACCCGTATCCTGCAGAACTCGCTGGGCGGGAATGCTAAAACTGTCATCATCTGCACCATCACTCCGGCCGCTCTGGATGAGACCCTGAGCACTCTGCAGGTTGGTGGAACATGTAATTGTCTCAGTATTCTTTAAAAACACTAAATCGTAGGGTGCGTTTGTGTAAGACGTGTGAGATGAGAGCTACATCCGACTGTATTCCTTTGCTGCAGTTTGCCAGCACAGCAAAGAAGATGAAGAACGACCCTCATGTGACAGAGGTGTCAGATGATGGGGCTCTGCTCAAAAGGTATCGGAATGAAATCGTAGACCTCAAGCGACGACTTCACGAGGCAAGTGTCCCCACTTTTCCTCTCCGGTCGTGTTCCGTGTAATTTTCCTCCCAGCAGCACTGACCTGTGCGTGCTCTGCTTCAGGTTTCCTCGGTCACGCAGACCACGGTAACAGAGAAGGAGGTTCTCTCCCAGCTGCTCCAAGAAAAGGATCAGCTCCAGAGAGAGCAGGAGGACAGGATCAGAAACTTGACCAAACTGCTTGTTACCGGATCGAACCTGGTCCCCATCCACAAGGTAGCCTGATGGAAGTAAGAACTGCAGGTCACATAAACTGTTCGCTGCATCGTTTTAACCGTGAGCTGTGTTCTGTGCCAAGGTGCCCAAACGCAGGGTGACCTGGGGAGGAAAGATGCTCAAACTGGGCCACGCATCTGCTTGTGTTGGTGGTTCATCTGACCTGAGCTTTGCAGAGTCTTTTACTCGGAAGAGAAAAGTAGACTTCTGTTTGACGGAGCTGGGCGAGGGTAACGAGGCGCGCCAAAAATTCCAGATTATTCCAGCTGCAAATTGGACTTGTGGTGCCGGAGCTGAGCTGTCAGATATTTTGCTGTGTTTCAACAGATGACGAGGACTTTGACTCTAACTGGGGAATTCCTGATGAGCCATCGGATGAAATGGAGATCAGTCAGAGCTCCGTGACTATTCGAAGCTTTGGGGAAAGGTAAAGTCTGAGCAGTTCCATCATCAGACACGATCCCAAAACTGCAACCAAATATAGCTTCAGCTGTAATCTCAGCACGCCACAGAGAGTAATGTAAGCATCTACGTATACATGAGGTGAAGAATAGTTTGCTCTCAGCGCATCGTCTGGGAGTGGAAACCTGCTCAGCTACTGTGAATATTCCCCCTGTAATTCTATCATATGTGCCACAGTTGACAATAATGTTGCTTCGCAAAAACACACAATGCACAAAACTGTTCTGCAAGACTCCAGTTCCTGTTCTGTTTGTAGTAGTCAGTGGTCCACACATTAGTAATTGGTATATCTATCTCTCTTCCAGTCCCAGAGACTTTGTTTCTCCTGATCGGATGCAAGAACTGTCTGGCAAAGTGTCCAGCCTGGAGATGCAGCTGGAAAGGGAGAGTCAACAGAAGGAGGAGGCCGTGTCAAAGGTGGAAGCATTAGATGGCAGAGTGGCAGAGCTGCAGCTGCAGCTTCAAACAGAGGCTCAGCAGAAAGGGGAAACATTAGAAAAAATGCAGGCTGCAGAACAGCAGGCAGCAGAGCTGCAGCTGCAGCTGCAGGCTGAAGCTCAGCAGAGGCTGGAGGCCATGGACAGAGTGGACGTGCTGGAGTCCAGAGTGAGAGACCTAGAGAGACAGCTGGGAGAAGGCAGCAACTCTGACCCTGATGCTAATGAACAGGTATGCTCTGTGGCTTCCAAGTGCCAGCAGAAGGTCTGGTTTTGTCATGTTGTCTTTGCTAATCCTGGTATCCTGTTTTCCAGATGAGAAGAGAGTTTGCAGAGACCATCCAGCTGTGCGAAACTTTGGCTTCTGAAAAGGTAATATTTGCTGCAAGCAACCCTTTTTCCTTTACTGCCACATCCTAAAAATGACCTGTCATGTTTTTCCCTCATTTCTGACATGCATGTGGATGGCCAAGCTTTCAAACAGTCAAATCAAACTATATACAAGTAGTTCCTGTGATCCAAAAGCTCAGGCTTCACTCTGCTCTGAACACAGCTTCAGTTTCCTGAACAGCTGGATTACAACACTGAAGGAAATGTGTGTTTGTAGGACATGCTGGTTACTGAGCGAGACTACCTCAGACAGGAGCTGGGCATGTTCATCGAACAGACAGACAGTCTGGAGAAGGAGAAGGCGGTGCTGTCACAGCAACTGCGGGAGAAAATGGAGCTGGAGGAGTTCAGGTTTTTAGAAGCGGAGTGCACAAGGGAGCAAGAGGTAAAGGGCTTTAAGGTCTTTGTTCCAAGGACTGATCAGGCTTTGGCTTTCATTGAACACTTCATTCAAATGTCGTCTCCTCTCACTGTGTTGATCATACTTTTGTAAACCTGCAGAAAGAGCTACAAAGTGAAATATCAAGCTTGAAAATGGCTGTCGAATCCTCTGAACTCCAATGCCTGGAGCTTCAGGTATGACGACCTGCTCACAGCTGTAGCATTAGGGATTTTTACCTTGTTTTCAGGCCTAAATTGATTCTGGTTTCCCTTTTTCTCTCTTTTTTTTTTTTTTTTAGAACAAATTAGAAACTTTGTCTGAACAGTTAAAGGAGAAAACTGAATTTGCAGAGGAACTTCAGAATTTGGTATGTTCATTTTCAAACATGCTTTTCAACCTCTGTCCTACAACTTGGATGAAAGATGGAGGCAGTCTCTAAAGTGACTCTGAGGAGGACGACTCTTAGGAATTAACTCAAATTGTATTTGTGTAGGTTTACAAAATCAAGTTGGTCAGTCAAACTATTAAATCTTTTCTCTGGACTTTGGTCAGTTTAATAAAGTTTTATGTGAGTTAACATATCACAGATTTTATTTTGCATTTTGGAAAATATCCCGACTTTTCTGGAAACGGGGTTTGTAAATGAAATGTGCTTCTTAACCTGAAAACTGCAGGCAGGAATACTGTAAGCAGGCTAACACGGCTTAAAAAGGGAACTGGGTGGATGTGGGCACTGAGGGTCTGCACTTGCTGAAATCGGCAGTGATGTGAGGAGCCATTTAGCATTCTGATGGTATCATGCTCCCTTCTTTCAGAGTGGTAAGGACTTGGTGGAGGAGGTGGCGAAGCTTCGCCGTTCTCTGAATGACGCTGAGGGGCTCAGCAAAGACACCATGAAGGAGTGGGCGGTGCTTCGCAGTCAGAACATTGCTCTGGAGGAGACGAATGTGAGTGGGGTTAATCTGTGATCTACAAATGTGTTTGACACTTAATGTTTGCGGTCGTCCAACCTGAAGATGTGTGGGTTGGGTTTTTTCCCCGGGGGGGTGAGGGGCTTCATCTAGGCTTATTTAAAATAATAATCCATGAAATGGCAGCTAAGGAGCTCTAAGGGTTGACACCTGAGTTCTCTCCTGTTGTGTTTGTCCCTGACCTCCTGCAGGTGGCCCTCACTGCCAGCCAGGAGAAGATGGAGGCGGAGATGAAGAGCCTGCGTTCTCAGCTTGAGACGGAGAAGGCGCGTTACAAAAAGATGCAGAGCGATCTCCAAAAAGAGCTAAATGTCGCTTTCGACGAGAACACCAAGCTCACCTCGCTGCTCGATGGCAGAGTCCCTAAAAGTAGGTTTACGCTCGTGTTTCCAGAACGTAGCTCGTCTCATGAGCGGCCTGTAAAAGCAGAAGGCACTTCTATCATGTATTCCCTCTCCAGATCTGATTGACAGCGTGGAACTTGAGAGGACGGTGGCCAGCCTGAATAAAGAGCTGACGGAATCTCGTGAAGCAGAGAAAACCCTGACGGCTCATCTGGATGAGCTGGCTTCATTCCAGAATCTTCCAGATAAGGTTGACGGCTTGATGAAGCAGGTGAGGCCCAAATATCCTCCACAGCCAATGGTATCGTTTCAGCATCCGCGAGCATGTCATTTTTATCATCAGAGCCTGATGTGGCGTCTGTGTGGGGCTGGTCAGGTAGGAGCAGTATAAAAAAACACCCTGAGGGACATGGTCAAAGGCCTTCTCCAAGTCCACAAAGTGCATGTAGACGCACACGCTTGAATGTCCTCGAGAGGCTGTAGAGCTGGTCCACTTGTTCCAAGCCCAGGAGGAAAACAGCACTGTTCCTCCAAACTCTGAATCCTAAATCTCCCCGATTTCTGCTAAGAAACTGGACGCATTCGGCCTAACGTGGCTGCTCTGTAACGTTTTCCCTTCAGCTTGAAGACGGTGAGCAGCAGCGGGCAGCACTGGAAGGAAAACTCAGTGAAATGCAGCAGCTGCTGAAGGATTTGCAGGAGAAGCTTGCTGACAGTGAAGTTTCCAGGACCACTGAGGAGGAGATCAGCAGAGAGCTTCAAGAACAGGTATGACACTGATGGTTACATTACAGCTGAGCAGGTCTGGAGCCAATCATTTGAGTCAACGTTAATGGGAACTTGGTGAATATTCCTCAGTCCCAGCTGTGAGATTTGTCTGCCTAACAGTCTCACGCAGCTGATGGAGACTTTACAGTCTCAAACAGTCATTCTCGTTTCTCTTAACGTATGTGGGTGGACATTGTGATCTGTAAAACTGTTAGAAAACCTGCTGAACAAGACGACTTGGCTTGGGGTTAAATTCCCTTCTTGGTTTTCAGGTCAGCCAGCTGAATGAAGAGCTTCAGTGCGTGCGAGCTGAGAAAGCTGCTCTCCTGTGCGAGCAGAGCGCTGGTGTTCAGAGGTCTGCAGAGGAGACGGAGAAGCTGCTCTCTACGCTGACATCTCTGAGCGCACAGCGGGATCAGCTCGAGCTGAAGCTGCTGGAACATGTGGACATGGTGAGGGACCTCTCTGATTCTTCTCAGATCTGTAACTACCCCTTTAAACGTTTCAGTGTCAACCAAACGGCTGTTTGATCGTTTTTAATTTTGGAAGCGTGCTCACATTTATACATCACGTTTCTTACTGACCAATCAAACCACTTCAGACTGACTCACATTTAGCCATACATTCATGCGGTGCTTTATTTTACATACATCAAGCACTTTAGCTGCCTCACATCCCCTGGCCAATTTAGAATCACCTCAGAGGTCAGGCAAACTCCACACAGCCAGGGTTCAAACCAGGAACCTTCTTGCTGTGAGGCAGTGGTTCTAGCCACTACATCAACACTGACACACCCCTGCACTATGAAGCTACTTCAGCATACCAGGAGAGTTTTCTGTATCTGGCTTCACTCAGTCTAACTCTGGCCATCAGGATAAGGTGTCAACCCGATAAGTTAACCAAGGGTTTATCCATCCAGCTGTGAACACGTTCACAGGAAAGGGGTGGCATTGACAGCATCTGACCAGTCGGAGGCACTGTGGCAGCAGAGCAGCTGATTTTTACGAAGGAATACGAGAAAAATCTAAAGCAGTCTGAACTCAACACAGCTGACCATGACCCAATTTCTCAAGGTCATGTACGTTAAACGTAGGGACGCTGACTCTTATTCTCACCTCCACCCTCCTGCCTTTCCTTCTCTGTGCCTCCCAACACACTTCCTCCTCTCCTCTTGTCTTCGTCCAACAGTAGCATAGTTTCCACCGGCACCCTGTTAGCGAACAGCACCAGCTCGTTCTGATGTAGAAGTCGTATTATGAACCTGCATATCTGATTTGGCAAAGAGCTTATGCCGGATGCCCTTCCCGATGTAACTCTCCCTATTGACCTGGTCTTGGGACCGGCACTAGGAGTACAGTGGCCCCGTGCCCTGGCTTCTCTCTTCAAACTATTTTAGCTCTCTCAGGGTAGTGTAAATACAGGATGATCCTTTGTTTTTCAGGTTGCTGAGAAACAGGTTGTTCTTCAGTCTCTCCAACACGAACTCCAAGAACAGAAGGAAAAGAATTCAAATCTGATGAAAGCCTCTGAGCAGAAGGAGTCTGAATTAGGGGAACATGTAAGTGAAAAGGTTTCACATTTGATGTTGTGTTTTTCACCAAATGAATCCTGCTCTGTCAGCGCTGTGACACATGGATGTGTTACTGTGGAAACAGACGCTGAGGCTTTCACAGGAGCTTCAGGCTGTTCGAGAGGAGAAAGAGGCTCTCCTGACGACGGCTGCTCAGAGATCCTCAGAGGAGGTGGAGAACCTGCTTGCTACCGTGGCTTCTCTAACTGCTGAGAGAGACCAGCTAAAGCTGGACCTGCAGGAAAATGTGGAGATGGTGAGGTAGCATGAATGAATCTGCTCTGTCTGTTTTGTGTCCATATGTCAAAGCTAATTATTTTTTTTATTAAAACCAAACAGATGATTGAGAATCAGGAAGAGCTGAGGACAGCCCTGGAGAAGAATCGTGAGCAGAAAAAGCAGATCAAAGAGCTGGAGACGGCACAATTATCCAAAGTGGACGGACCACCCAGTGATATGAATACACAGCTCCTAGAGCTGCAAACGCATGTAAGAGTTTCTGGATGTATCTTCTTTCTGTCCTGCCCATTACTCACTGATAACTCTGTGTCTGGATCACATGTACATAATATAAGCAGCTGTGTTTGAAAATGTCTGGTATGGGATTCAGCTGTCGTGTGCAAGACTGGCAGAAAATGTATCATTTCTCATTCTGAAGCTTTATATATTTGTTAGGGTTGTTTAACTTTACATTTTCACAAAACCACAGATGAAGACCCTCACTGAGGAGTTTGAAAATGTGCGAGCAGAGAGAGATGTCCTGTTGCTAGAGAAGGAAGCCAACGCTCAGACCTCCACAGAGGAGATGGAGCAGCTGCAGAGCAGAGTGACGTCCATCAGTGAGGAGAGGGATCAGCTGCAGGAGATCCTGGAGGCTCTGAGGCAGGAGAAGCAGCAGCTCAGAGCAGAGCTGGAGGACAGGATGGACACTCTGCAGGCTGAGGTCTGTTTTTAGCCTTAGCTGTTGTCTCTCTGTTATCCTTTTCTTCTCTCTTTCCTCTCTCCCCTCAACTCCAGCGGATGGCTGCCCCTCCCTCAGCCTAATCCTGCTGGAGGTGTCCCCTTCTGTGAAATTGCATTTTTGTAAAGCACTTACAGTAAATGTAATTTGAGTTGCTTTTCATGAATCAAAAGCTCTGTATCCTTTAAAAGCTGATTCTGTGTTTGATCCAGTAAGTAATGTGGTACATGTGCGCTTCCACAGACCGCACAGCTGAACATGAGTCTGCAGGCTGAGGGCGACCAGAAGAGGCAGCTGGAAAATGATCTGCTGCAGAGCATGGACACGGTGAGAGCAGAAAGCAGAAACACAGTTTTGGATTCTCCAAAAATATGTTGGCGTGTTTCATTAAAGGCGTCTTAAACACAAGAGCTTGTAGAGTCCGTCCAAGAGGAGCTGGTTGGACAGAAAAACAGGAACTCTCAGCCTTGCACTACGAAACAAGTTCAACATACCCAGGTTATCTTTCTGTTATCTGGCTTCACTTAGCCTAACGTTGGCCATCAGAATGAGGTGACACATAAAGGTGTTTATCAACTGGATAAGCAAAGCCAGGGTTTCTCAATCCAGCTACGAGTGCGTTCACATGAACAGGGGCGGAGCTGGCAGCAGAGCGGCTGATTTTTATTAAGGGAGAGAAAACAGTTTTAAAAATGTGATGTGTTTAAACAGAGACACAGCACTGCATGAGTGTTTTCCAGGACACCCTGTAAAAGTGATGCATGAATGTGTGTAATATAAACACTGGAAGAGATCAGCTATATTGATAAAGTTTAGTCCATTTGAAAACGCTGGCTGTGTCATTCAGACACAGGAGACTCTGACAGACCAGTCGTTATTCCAGTACATTCATCTTCAGATGAAGTCTTTATTCTTTCAGCTGCAGCCTTGTGCTGTTTAAACAGCAAATGAAGAACAAACTAAATTCATATTTATTTTATATGCAAATGAGAAGCTTATGGAACAATAACAACAAAGTTTTCAGCCAACAGGAATAAATTCTGTGAAGTTGCATCTAAGAATCTGTATTACTGATGCTCAACAACGACTAAGAAAACTTTAACTTTAACTTTATTTTCTGGAGAACTGATTGGTCAGTGACCAGTGGTTACCTGTTCTCTCATCTGAAACTTGAACTACTCCAGAACAGGTTAGGTCTGCAGCATGTGTTACCCTGGTGATATGCCCTGTAAAAAGTGAACCACCTTTGCAGTACTGAAAACTCAGGTTGAACCTGAAGCACAAATCCTGCTTCATAGTAGAAGCTCTTTAAAACACTGGCTTAATATCTCTATAGCTCATGTTAATCAAAGTCCCTGTTTTTAATTAAATAAAAGCAAGTAATTAGAACAATCCTCTTTTCCACAGGTAAGGACTCTGGCTGAGAAACTGGAGAGGGCTGAAGCAGAAATAAATGGTCTGCTGGCTGAGAAACAGCTCAACGCTCAGACCTCCACAGAGGAGATGGAGCAGCTGCAGGGCAGAGTGACGTCCATCAGTGAGGAGAGGGATCAGCTGCAGGAGATCCTGGAGGCTCTGAGGCAGGAGAAGCAGCAGCTCAGAGCAGAGACGGAGGACAGGATGGACACTCTGCAGGCTGAGGTCTGTGACACAGATGCACAGCTGTAAAATCAAATCTTTAGACTTCACACAGTAACAGAAGTTGTAGTGAACTGTGAAAATGTGGCAGCTGGAGTTAAAGAGGTTCTTGAAAGCTCTACCTGCTCTTTCTCACAGGTGGGAACTTTAACGCTGAAACTGCAGACCATAGAAGCAGAGAGAGACCATCTGCTCTCTGAGAAGGAAGCTCAGACCTCCACAGAGGAGGTGGAGCAGCTGCAGAGCAGAGTGACGTCTCTCAGTGAGGAGAGGGATCAGCTGCAGGAGATCCTGGAGGCTCTGAGGCAGGAGAAGCAGCAGCTCAGAGCAGAGC
>VUQH01090832.1:9086-20050 GCA_015106775.1 Etroplus canarensis
TGCCAGTTTATTAGGTACAGCTAATCATCAGAATAACTGATGTTGCATCATCATCATCAGGTTCCATCCTGTAGCTGAAGGTACACCGGTTGTCCTGATGGTGCGCTGATCTAACAGCTTGAGGGTTCTTCACGTCTGTCCATGGAGTGATCTTTGCGAACCATGATGTTCTTGGTCTTCCTCTTCTGGCGTTCAGGTTTCCCTCCAGTAACGTCTCTGCAGAGAACTCTGACTGATGATGTGGCCAAAGTATCGGAGTTTCTTTGTCCGTATGATTGTGATCAGATGTTTCTTTTGGTTAATCCTCCTCCTTCTTCATCACTGATCTTGTTCCATTATGTCTTCAGCATCCTTCTGTAAGTCCATAATTCAAACGCTAACGAACGTTTGACCTGTTATTGTCCATGTCTCAGCACCATACGTAACACTGAAGAATACATTTCCTTGTTGCTAACGATTTTCTTCCTGATGTGAGAACTTTGTTTATCTTTGTTCTAGTTATTTCTATTCTTTGTTTTATTTGCTTTTCACAGCTTCCATCTTCTGTAATCATTTGTCCAAGGTAAACAGAGTTGGACGCCTGGTCCATGTCTGTGCCATCTATAGTGATGTTCACTTTAGGAGGGATGGTTTTCTTGCTTATCACCTCTGTCTTTGTTTTTTGGCGTTCATCTTCATATTTAACGTTTTACCAACTTCATTAACACTGTCAACAACTGACTGTAATCCTTACTATCAGCTAGTAATACAGTGTCATCAGCATATCTGAGATTATTGATGTTAACTCCGCCCACAGTCACTCCTTTGTATTCTTCAATATGTCTGAAGATCAGCTCTGTTGAAGAGGCAGGAACAACCTTGAAGGAACCCTTGATGTTTCGTAACTGTGCTTGAAAGAAGCTACACTATGAAGACATGCAGATCTTATTACATTACTGTGCAGAAGTTTTGACACAGCCCTCGTTTCCTTACATGCTGCAGGAAACTAATTTAGTGAAACAAAGCAAAACCTTCAGCTGCTGCCTTGCCTCAGCTGATGAACCTACATAGGTAATTTGACAGCTCGACTTGAACACAGGACATTTTGTTTATGAGGTGAATGTGTAACACTACAAGAACTATGAATGTAAAAACAACAATCAGACAGAAACAGAGTTAGTAGAATTCTAACATCTTAAAGTGAATATTTGTTCTGAGCTCCTTTATTAACACAGCCTGAACTCTCTGAGCCAAGCTTTCTGTCTCTAAGTCGTCTTCAGGAATAGTTCTCCAGGCTTCTTGAAGGACATTCCAAAGCTCTTCTTTGTCCTGTTCTCTGTCAACATGATCCCACACTGCTTCAATCACATTGAGGTCTGGGCTCTGGGGAGGCCAATCCATGACTGATAGTGTTCCATTGTGTGTTTTTCTATCCAGGTAGGCTTTTCCTGCATTGCAGTGTGTTTGGGATCATTGTCCTGCTGACACATGAAGCTGCTGCCAATCACACTCTTTCCAGATGGTTTTACATGGTGGATCAACATCTGATGCTACTTTTCTGTGTTCAAAATTTCATCAATTTTGATAAGATGTCCAACAGCACTGGCTGAAATGCAGCCCAAACCATGACAGAACCTCCACCGTGTTTTACAGATGGCTGTAGACACTCTCTGTTGGACCTCTCGCCTGACCGCCTCCTTTGGATCCATTCCTCCATCTGTCCATCTGCTGTAGATAGCTTTTTAGTCCTGACACTTCTTCTTCTGTCCTCCACTTGTCCAGTGTCCTCACATTTTTAAGGACACACTGCACACCATGCTGAGATATGCCAAGTTTTCAGCTAACAGCTCTTTGGGAATCACCTTGTTACTGCAAAAATCCCATTTTCTGTCTGTCAAACTGTGTTATCTTTGGCCTTTTTCATAGATTCAACTAAAGAAATGGGAACAAATGATGTTTTAGTAACAAAGAGCCTAAAGATCACATTTAAATTGTTTTTAGCGAAGTTGTCTGTTGTGTGTGGACACAACACTGGCTCATCCCTTGTGTTAGGAGACTTTTTATGCTTGAATGATTCATAGGTCAGTGCTAAGTGGCTCAACAAACTGAACTAGATTGAAAATGAGTGAGTGGGAAAAGTAGCCAATGTCCAAAGAAAGGCTTTCAAAGAGCTTCAGAAAGCCTGGAGAACTATTCCTCAGGCCCTTTTTAAAAAATTATATGAAAGTCAAAATATAAATAAATGAGGGGTGGCGATAGATAGATCGCTAGATAGATCGATCCCTCGGGAAATTAAAAGTACTAGTTTGTGGAAAGTAGGAGTGAGAAGAAGCAAACACAGCAAGCTGTGGTCAGGATACCTGACTGGATTTTAGTGACTCAAACAGGTTTTACAAGTGACAGTAATTCATTGATATGCTCCTTACAACACTATTTAAGTTAGGATAACACATCACATAAGATGCCAGCATCACTGATAAATAACAGGAAACAAATGCCACACATAATCATGGCACCCCACCTGTCTCTGCAGAGTAATAGCATTGAAGGACTGGTGCCCCTCAACGATCCGGATGAGTAATCCGATCCACGCAGAGGTGCTGAGGGTGCTGCACATCTGCGGCATGAGAGCGATGCTGCGTATGAAGCCCAGGGTGCACCAGCTCCTGTGCTGCTCCCGAGACACCAACCTGTGCAAGTGGCAGCCTGAAAACAGATGGATTCAGTTAGAAGCAACTCCTACTCGATATGAAAAAGAAGAGATGCGTGGTTCAATTACCAGATTTGTCATTAGCTCCACTTTCCACAAGCATCCTCAGCAGCCCACACAGGGTCCGTGTAGCGTCTGTCTGCAGGACCTCTGCATAGATCCCAGCTGAGAGCGACAGCGTCTTCAGCAGGTTGACTGTGCTGGTGAGCATCATTGCTGTAGGGTGGCTGCTCTTCTCAATCAGCTCACTCTCTGTGTGCAGGAAAAGACATTATAGTCATGGCTGGAGCGTCACACTCTGCCTGTAGCTGTGAGGATCTCCACTGAGGCTGCACTGACCTGTATCGTCCTCCGTGTCTGAGTCCTCAGTGGGGGGCTGAGCTGCTGGAGGCGGCTCTGCGAGTTTAAGGTCGTACTTTCCTTCTTTACCCATCCTGTAGGAGTTAGTGCTGCCTGTATCCCACTGAACTCTGATCCAACCATCCTCACCCAGCTCCCCGATGACCCTGCCCAGACCTGGTGCCGGACCGTCCTGGACAGAGCACGCATTCTGTTAGATACCAAACAGTCCACAAAACGACCAGCAAGAGTAAAATGGGTTCGGGTACCTGATCTCCCCACTTCCAGTCCACTCCCCTCATTACTCTGGTGCCTATCTTCATCATGGCAGCCAGCTCTGGGCCAGAGGCAGGTAGGGGGGCGGGGGCTGCCTGCTTCCTGGACTCCTCCAGTACGGTTGCTGAGCCTCCATGTGCACAGGAACTCAGGTCCTCCTCGCTGCTGTCTGTGCTGGGTCCTGGAAAAGAGGCATGACATCAAACTCTGCTTTCACTCTGGGTGTACTTTATGTCTCTGACTGGACACTACTCACCTATCAGTCTGAGTATGCTCTGCGTGAGGGCCAATATGCCTGAATTGAGCAAGAGACTGAGGCTGTTAGACCCGTGTTTCAGGGACAGCATGTGTATCATTGCCAGAAGGAAGCGGGCCTGTGGAATGGTTCCGAGGCTTGGTCCCGCTGGGTTCTCGTTAGTGATGGTCTGCAGGGGAACAGGCTGCACACCTAGTTGCAAGAAGAGTTACTCATTAAGTTGCTTCCTGTGCAATAGGTCTAAAAAAAATCAGATAATACACCAATATATCTTTCTGAAACCAACTAAAGACTTATTTTTTGCGCTCACCTAGCTCTTTGAAGCGGGCGCTTGCCTCAAGCAGGATGTTGCGGACATTCTGGATGGCCCAGGAATACAACTTCCCAAACGTCACCTCCAAAAGCATGCGGTTGAAAGGAGGGATCAGATCTACATCCTTCAGGCAGTCAGACAGAGGCTCTCTGAGGAGAAGAGTTCATACGTTTAAAAAACTCAAACATCATATGTGGCAAAATTTACACATAATTTCTGTTTTATTTTGGGTTTTTGTGTGTAAATAAGCTTGTTTGAGCTGATTTAGAGCTGGTGGCCTACCCGATGTTGGTCCCTTCCGGTATGACCCTCTGCCAGCCGCAGAGCATTGCATACTGTACAGACGGCAGCAGGAAGCTTTTGGAGGCCAGCTTCAGCATGGTGTCGATGCCTTCCAGCCTCACTTCGGCCCTCTCCAGCTATGAGGAAACAGAGTAAAGGCGTGCAATGCTTTTCCAGCTGTATTATAAACTCACTGGCCACTTTATTAGGTATACCTGTTAAAGAGTTTAACGAGCCAAACATATGGCAGCAAATTAATTAATTTAGCCATGTAGACATGGTCGAGAAAACCTGATGCAGTTCGAAGCGAGCATCAGAATGTGGAAAAAAGGTGATTAGGTGACTTTGAACATAGAACGGTTGTTGGTCTGAGTTTTCACAAACTGCTGATCTGCTGGGATTTTAACACACAACCATCTCTAGGGTTTACAGAGAATGACAAAAATATCTATTGAGCATGAGTTCTCTGGGAAAAAAATGACCTGCTGATGCCAGAGGAGGATGGACAGAGTGCTTCCAGCTGATAGGAAGGAAACAGGAACTCAAAGAACTACTGGTTACAACCAAGGTCTGCAGAAGAGCATCTCTGATGGTCTGCAGCAGCAGAAGAGCATCTCTGATGGTCTGCAGCAGCAGAAGAGCATCTCTGATGGGCTGCAGCAGCAGAAGAGCATCTCTGATGGGCTGCAGCAGCAGAAGAGCACACCAGGTGCCACCGCTGTCAGCTAAGAACAGAAAACTGAGGCTACAGTTCACACAGGCTCACCAACACTGGGCAACAGAAGACTGGAAAAATTATTGAAAAACGTTTGGAAAGTATTGCCACGTTCAGACGGTAGGGCCAGAGTTTGGTGTGAACACCATGAAAGCAAGGATCCATCCTGCCTTCTATGAACAGTTCAGGCTGCTGGTGGTGTAATGATAGTTTCTTGGCACACTTTGGACCAACTGAGAACATTTAAACACCACAGATTACCTGAGTATTGCTGCTGACCATGTCCATTTCTTTATGACTACAGTGTCACAAAGCTCAAATCATCTCAAACTGGTTTCTTAAACATGACAATAAGTTCACTGTCCTCAGACGTCCTCCAGAGCCAAAAGATCTCAGTCCAACAGAGACCTTTGGGATGTGGTGGAACAGGAGATTCTCATCATGGATGTTCAGCCAACAAATGTGCAGCAGCCGTGTGATGCTGTCATGTCAATATGGAGCAACATCTCTGAGGAACGTTTCAGCAACTTGTTGAATCTGTGCCACCAAGAATTAGGGCAGTTCTGAAGGCAAAAGCAGGTTTAACCTGGTACTACCAAGGTGTTCCCTAATAAAGTGACCGAGATTGAACACCTCTTTAAAACATCATCACATGCTGACTCCCACCTGCTTAAGGAGACATTTCCTCATTTTCTCTACGTCCAGTGGTTCTTCTTTCAGTGCGAACTCCACGATGGTGGCCATGAGGCTGGACTGAGAAAAGACACCCTGAACGCTGTGCTTCAGCCAGCGATACTTCTGGACGTTGGCCACGGTGTTGAGAAGCGGCTGCCACTTGTCTTGCTGCAAAGTGGTGAAATAATACATGATATCAGACTCTGCAAACACAGCTGCTGTTTTATCGCAGGAGTGTCTTAGACTAAAATCTTTTCCTTTAACAAATATTTTTGTCCAGATCCATTTGAAGGTGAATTGTTGCTCATTTTCCAGCAAAAGATGTTTCACGGTTAATGAAATGGAAAACGAGGTCTTTTTATTTCAATGTTTGACCATTTTTTTTAAAATCTTAAGCCTGTTTTACAGTACCTTGGGTGTTTTGTCAGTGGGTGATTTCCTGTCAGCAGGAGTCGGGCTGATGTGCACATTAAGTTCTTCTTCATTGGTCCCTTCATTCTCCAGCTTTGGCTCTTCTATATCAGCAGACTCTGACTTCTTAGGCACTGGGAAAAACAACACGTTTACATTCAGAAAGAGAAGATGCACGTGACAATAAAAACACTGCAGTGGGTTCTGAATGCCCCACCTCTCTTTTTCCTGCGGTCCCTGATGAGTTTCTGGGCGATGCTCCTCCAGCGTGGCTGAGAGCTCAGCAGCTTCAGTTTAGACACTACAGACAGGTCATTGCTCACAGCTGGACGGAGCTCATTAAATAAAAAGCGCAGCCGCTCAATAACAGGGGCGCAAACCTCCTTATAGGAGCGGCCTTGTTCCTGATGAGTCTGCAATAAGTCAGGCAAAGCAAACATTAACAGCCCTGCTCTTCCTGCTGCTTCTTTTTTGTATCACACGTCAGCTACACGAGGCCTACATCATACCTTTATTAAAGAACACTTTGCCTGGTAGACCATGCGGCACACGTCAATCACAGATTTAGGGAGGGACCTCTGCTTTCCTTGATCCACACCCAAGGCACATTGACTGACCAGTGAGAGAGCAACGTGACCTGTGACGGGAAAAGTTTTCACTTAAATCCGCTGCTCAAATGCTTCTCAACATCAACACATTTTAAGGGCAACGTGGCCCGTCATTTTCCTCTCAGACTGGGTTCAGCTCTTAAGTTACCGAGGTCCTGATGCTTAAGGAGGCAGCAGAGCAGCAGACGGCCAACTTCCTCCACAGGGTGCTCTGGGGGGAAGGTGATAGGCGTAATAAGGTGGTACTGCTTACAGCAACGCTCTATTTGGCATAGGAAGTCCTGAAATATCCCAAACAAAAAGCAGAACATGAAGTGATTACCCCTCAGCGCCTGGCTCACAGTGCGAGTTCTGCCACGCTCGTACCTTCACAGTGTGGTCCTGAGTGGTGTTGTCAGCGATTGCCTGCAGGAAAGGCTGTGCGTGGTCACTGAGGGTTATTCTGCGGGAGTAAAGTTTGGCCTTGTCCGGAGTGGTTGTACCCAGAGAGCTGCAGTGGTCTTCATCCTTCTCCTCGTTGTAGTTGTAGTGGATCTGACTGGTCTGCAGGCCCCCAGAGAAGATGGAGGACTGCAGCCACTCTGTGCACAGAGATCAAAGATTTCTGTTAAATAAAATCCAAAGTTTGAATTTTTAAACCAGGTTAAGTTTAAAATCATTAAACCCACTGGCACATTCGATCTCCATGGGGGACAGGGGTGTGCTCTTGGCCAGGTAGGAGGCATGAAGACCCAGCAACAGCCCCAAGTTTCTCTCAGTGTCAGTAAGTGGGGAGGACAGGCTGCTGAGGTCCGGAGTGGTGACCGTCTCCTGGTTGGGCTGAAAATAATCAAACGTCCAACATCAAAGGCTAGAACCTCTCAAAAAGAAAAGCTGAATTTATGACATTTAGAAATGTCTGTACCTCCATATACTGGCCAACGCAGAAGGCCTGCATGGACTCTCTGGTGTCCTCAAACTGCAGGGCAGCTTCCAAAGCAACCACAGGGTCCTCTCCTGCAAACTGGGCTGTAACAAGAGACGTGTTATTACCTTTTAGGTCACAGAAACTCTTATGTTTCTCTCTCCCTGAGGAAGTCTGCTTTCTTTGTGTGTCTAAACCGCAGAAACAAGGACTACCAAAATCTTAGGTGTCAGCTCGTCCTTCAGGGTACAGGAGTTACTCATGTGTAAGGGGACGTTGCTGCAGCATCAGCTGCCAGCATATTTGGAAAAATCCATGTTAACATCGGCTGTGTTAATAACAGATAGCTTTAAAAGCAAAAAGAACAAAATCTGGAGCATAGTTGATGCTTTATTAGACTAACGCTCTGGAGGACATACATGTCAGTGTTCCATTTTCTACTGCTTAGCTGAAGCTGGGTTTCAGTGGCAAGTTATCTAGAGCTCCTTCTCCCTGGTGACACTTTTCAGTCTATCCTGGGACTTTCCTAGGTGTTCCAAAGCCAGATAAGATAAATAATGTGTCCAGCAGGTTCTGGGTCTAACCTATAGCCTACTTCTAGATCTGCACGCCCGGAAAACCTCCAAAGGGAGGTATCCTGATCCACCACAGCTGGCTTCTTTCAACATGGAGCAAATTCATTTTGCGTACCTACATTCACAAGCTCATCTTCTGGTCACTACCCCAAGCTCGTGACTGGTGCATCAAAAGCTTTGCCTTTTGGCTTAAGTCTTTGATTCAGTCCCATTAAAGCCAGCAGCTAGCCAGGCAGTCTGTACAAACATGAGTGAAAGAATGAGTGGTTCTAAAGAGCTCACTGAATTCCAGTGTGGTACTGTGACAGGATGCCACCACTGCAACAAGTCAGCTGCTGACATTTCTTCCCTCCTAGATATTCCACCATCAGCTGGAACCACAGCAACTCAGCCACCATGTGTCAGACCACGTAAAGTTACAGAGCGGGGTCACCGAGTGCTGAGGAGCATAGTGTGGAGAAGTCTCTGCTGACTCAATAAGTGCAGAGTTCCAAACCTCCTCTGGCATTAACATCTTACCAAGACATTTTGGACAATTCTATGCTTCCAACTTTGTGGGAACAGTCTGGGGCACAGCGCACAAAGAAAGCAGGTTGGATGAGTTTGGTGAGGAAGAACTTCACTGGCCTGCACAAAGCCCTGACCTCAACCTCATCCAACACCTTTGGGATGAATTAGATGAACTCCATATTAATGCCTATGGAGTTAGAATTGGTTGTAAAAAAAAAAATCTTGCCGGTGGACTGTATAGCTGGCCCAAAACTTTTGTCTACACAGCGTAGTTTAACTCTCTTTCTTGGGGCAGCCTCTCTCCATACCAACCCAGAGGAAACTATCCAATGTCTTCCAGCGGAAGACCATGGCCTTACACTCAGATGTGTTCACTTGCACCCAGGCTGCTTCTTACTCGGCTGTAAACCGCTCTAGAGCGTGCCAAATGATTTTTTGTCTTGTATTACCACTCAACTTCTTACAATGAAGCCATGTAGAGAGTAAAAAGCAACTGAAATGGTGTTTAGAAGAAAATAAGACCACAGAGACTGTGGGTGATGAGAGCTGTTCCACAGACACAAACATTAGTCTGAAAATGATGACCAACACACAGCTCTGATCACAATATCCTCTAGAACTGTCTGGGCTGAAAGCTCCATTTTTTTCTGTGCTTCCAAAGCAGATCAAGAATCACAGACACCTAATTAATCCTGTATCCCACATTTCACTCAAACTATTGCTGGGCCTTACCTAAGATACTGTTTCCTGTTAGCGACTGCGACTGAGCCTGAAAGTCTTTGATGTCGTAGACTTTCCCATCAATTACGGTCCAGAAGCCGCCGTCTTTGTTGTGATTCTCCAGGTCGGCCTTGCGGATGAGCGAAACCTCCTCATTGTTCTTGGAGCTTTGCCCTGTAAAGAAAGACCCTGCCAACACAGCAGAAAATGTAGTTACAGTCCGAACACAAACCCAGCGAGTGACATCTAATCTTAACCCTAAAATTCAGAACCTCTCTCCAGTAAAACACAGATGTTGTTTTACCCATAATGCCGGGCCAGGCCAGATCCTCGTTATCGTCCCTCTCGTGTCCTGGAGCCAGGTGGTTGAAACGGTCCAAGTGTTCCAGCAGTCCAGCCAGGAGAGGGATCGAACCAGTCTCCTGCATCAGACCGGCGTCAATGGTGAGGAGAAGGACGATGGACACCACCAGCTCAGGCAGGAGCACTCCTACCAGAGAACAATCAGACCAGCATTCAGAACTAAGTCACTTCAGAATCAGAATCCCTCATCAATCCCGGGGGGGGTGAAGTGCTTAAAGGCATGTTTGTAGTTCATACTGAAAATACGCTTTTCAGGGGATTTATTTACCCGTTAGATCTCCTTCGATAACACGAGAGACCTCAGCAAAGTGGCGGCGACCAGTAGAGGCGATGCTTGTTGCCACGGGGAGGATGTCTCCAATGTGAGTGCACAACAAGGCGATGTACTTTTTCAACAGGGAGCCGACACCCAGGAGCTCAGGATCTGTAAGTGCACCAGGGAAATCAAAGCCGTCTCTCTGCTGCTCATTTCCAACCTTCATTAATCTGAATAAGTAAAGTGAGGAGCTGGCTTACTGTATCCATTCAGGTTTTCTGTGCCATTGACCCCCAGGTACAACTTGCTGACCAGCAGCCTCTGGAAGCGCAGCAGCAGGTCCAGAGATGCAGAGCGCTCCTTACTGACATGCTCTGCCTCCAAATAGTTGGAGATGCGGCGAGCGACGTCCTTCAGCCTGGCGATGGTCTGGGAGGCGATATTCCTGTCGGGGTCAAAACAAATATGCTAAAACCGTGGTTCCCCAAGTGTGAGTCACTGCCTCCTAGTGAGCTGTGAAGGCACTGCAAGCAAGCACGACCTAAACCCTAGCACCGCCAGCTATACGACCAGCTAGACAACCGGAAGTACACGAAACTGGGACATCAATATATTTATTGAGGTCCTGCAGTACTACGGTTAACAATTCATAAGTTAAAAAAAGCTGTTTAATTATGGCAAAAACTATTGAACACATTGTTTTTACTCACAGACTTCAGGAAAAACGGTACATTTGTTGAACTTGCATCACATGTACAAAAGCACTGGGCCATCTAAACCTACACACTTCCACCTGAGGCTTCTCTAAGCCTTCTTCTTCTTCTTCTTCTTCTTCTTTCGGCTGCTCCCGTTAGGGGGCGCCACAGCAGATCATCTGCCTCCATCTCACCCTATCCCTGCATCCTCTTCCCTCACACCAACCCTCTGCATGTCCTCCTTCACTACATCCATGAATCTTCTCTGTGCTCTTCCTCTTCTCCTCCTGCCTGGCAGCTCCATCTTCAACATCCTTTGTCCAATATGTCCACTATCCCTCCTCTGAACATGTCCAAACCATCTCAGCCTTGCCTCT
>VUQH01090836.1:0-11420 GCA_015106775.1 Etroplus canarensis
TGCATAAGCACAAACGATGGTCAGGGCCCGTTTCCCAACCCAAAGGCGTAGGGAAACAACCCTTTCGTCCACCGGGGAAAACCCCAATATAGAGGAAGCCAGGCGGGGGGGATACAAGAATACCCACACCTGCCCGTCTCCTCTCACCCGGGACAACTCCAGAAAAGGCTAAGGTCCAACCCCTCTCCACGAGTATGGTTCCAGAGCCTGAGCTGTGCGTTGAGGTGAGCCCAACTATTTCTAGTTGATATCTCTCAACCTCATGCACTAGCTCAAGCTCTTTCCCCACCAGAGAGGTGACATTCCACGTTCCAAGAGCCAGTTTAGCCAGCCGAGGATTGGGCCGCCAAGGTCTCCGCCCTGGACCGCCACCCAATCCACATTGCACCGGACCCCTCCGACAGTTGGTGAGCCCACTGGAGGAAGGAGGAACAAATGTCAAAGAAAATTCCGGCAGTATTCAGAAGAATATTTTTAGTAGGATTTACTCTGATGAGTTGCAAACTACCCATTGTGTTTTTCTTCAGGGAGAAATTAGCCAACGGTGTCTTGAAGCAGCTTAAAACAGCTTAAAAAGTAAGTGCAAAGTGCTCAGTTCAAGGTAGGGATGTTATTTAGTGTTGATAGTCTGCACCTTTAAGATGCCAGTCTAATTTTTTTTTATCCTTAAAGATATTTTAGAATAATAAATGTATTAAGATTTCTTTTTTGTGAACAAGACCTCTGCATTATTTTTTATGATTCTTTGTGAAGAAAAGTTTATAATTAGGTTCACAAATTCAGTAAATTCAGTAAATAATTCTAAAGAGACCAGTACAGATGAGTAATGTTTTGCAGCTATAAAGTTTAATCAATCAGATGCTTATCCTACAGTGCTGTGTTTTACCTCTTTTTTTCAATCAAAATTTTTTTTCTGGTTAGGTTGTACTTGGCTGAAAAAATATTTCACAGGGGGTACATCACTGAAAAAAGGCTGAGAACCACTGGTTTAGATGATCCAAACTACTGCCCCCCCAAACCATCAGGAATGTGTTCCCTTACCATAACCCATGCTAGTTTTTGATAACAAGCCAAATTTGTCCTCTGCTCTATAGCCCAGAAGACAAGGCATCAATGATGACCAAAAACACTTTTAAATTATGATTTGTTTGCCACAGGACAGTGTTTCACTGTAGCTCAGTCCTTCAATGAACTTAGTGTTATTCTTTTTGCTTTAGGTAGTAGAGTTTTAAAATGTATTTGTTTATGCAG
The DNA here is from genome assembly GCA_015106775.1 of Etroplus canarensis. Lineage (NCBI taxonomy): Eukaryota > Metazoa > Chordata > Actinopteri > Cichliformes > Cichlidae > Etroplus > Etroplus canarensis. Next base: position 1,252 of record VUQH01090836.1, read on the forward strand.
TGACAAACAGCATTCACTGACAGTGGTTTTCAGAAATATTCCTAAGCCCATGCAATGATTTCCACTTCCAAATTACGTATGTTTTTGTTGCAGCATGGCCTGATGGTCAGAAAGTCATGGCTATTCAAAATTGGTTTCTGCCTTTGCCTTTACAGATATTCTCTGTATCTCTAAATGATGTCATGTACAGTGGATGAAATGCCCAATACTTTGCAATTTAAATTTGAGGTTAAGAAATGGTATGGATAAAATGTTGAGCTATTTGTCCACACAGTCTTTTACAGAGTAATAAAGCCCTTCCCATTTTTACTTGTGAAGGTAAAGACTGGGAGAGGTCTGTTGCCAATTAACCTTAGTAATTGTAAAGATGTTTCACCAGTTTTTTTTCCTCTGTTGCCACTGTTCCAACTTTCTTAATGTGTACGGCTGGCGTCAGGTTCACAACAACCATATTTTAACAAATACAACTAAATTTCTTGGGTCAAGATGTGATATGTTGTCTTCATACTATTTTCAGTTAGATACTCAAATAGGCTTGAAATGATTTGCAAATTATTGCATTGTGATTTTTATTTAGATTCTTCACAGACATTGTTTCTTATCAAAAATTTATTTTAGTTTCAGCATTTTCAAGAAATATCTTCAATGAATATAGATTATGGATTTGTCTCATTTTGCTAACTTAAAACTAAACTGAGTCATGAATGTGTAATTTAAAGGTAATGGGGTGCTTTTTTTCCAACAAGACTTTCTAATTGTTATATTGAGTGTTGGGAAAATATTCTTCAAGTTATTCACAGAAAATTGATTTCAACCATACATTTTTATGAAAGACTCCACATTCAGTCCACATCAGTTCATCATACCAAGTTGATAATGCTTATGCTGATATTTTGCATTAATGCATCTTCTTTCTTCCCCTGTTTGGGATGGCTGCTGAGTAACTGTATCTGATCCACCTTGCAGGTATATAACAGAGTTTGTAAACCTAGGCAATGTGTCAGCTCTGCGTACGTTCAGGGTTCTGAGGGCTTTGAAAACAATTTCAGTTATCCCAGGTAAGAGAGTCCAGGTTTGTGTTTGCGGGTGGGCGATTCACGGGGTTGATGTTAGGTGTGGTTTTGTTTCAGTCCCCCTCCTCTCTGCTTCCTTCTTTGTTCTCTTCCCACTGGTTGAACAGGCGTTCTTTCGCTCACCGTGATGTCCCTCCTGGTCTTCGATGGTGGTGCTGGTGTCGTGCTTTTGCGCGTACATGCGTGCGTGTGTGTAGTTATCGTGTGTGTTGTGTGTCATGGGGTTCTGTTCTGTGTGTCATCCTACCTTGTTACAGATATATAACAGAGTTTGTGGACCTTGGGAATGTCTCCGCGCTGAGAACGTTCAGGGTTCTCCGAGCATTGAAAACTATTTCTGTCATTCCAGGTGAGACTCCCATTTAAACACTAAGGCTGAGCTTACATTATCTATTAGCTTCCTTTATTTCTTTAACTTTTATCTTTTTTCTTTTAAATGAAACAGAAAAAGTTATTTCCTTTTTTGTTTTAACTTTTGTTTTATTAAAATCAAAAATGGTAGCAATACATTTTTGATAGGCTTAGCAGTCTATTGGCACTCCCATGTCCATTAGTTCATTAACATGTGTAACAGCACATCACAACTCAAACTGAAATAGAAATTAATGTCCAAAACTTTGTGATAACTCAGTGGAAAGCTTTACTATTACTTCGAGATAATTTCTGTATGTTATTGGACGTGGTTAAATGAACAAACTAATTACTGAGAATTTGCTCATCATGAACTGTCATATCAATTCAAAATCTGGTTTGTGCTCAGTTTGATTTAATTCTTTGATATAAATTCTCACTGTCAGTGACACTGCTTTCTTTGGGTTTTAACATAATTTCATTCCCTAAGACTGCCAAGCCTAATTTGATGACTGCATGAAGCTTTGAAACACATGCTATTACAAGTTTGGCTTTAAGAGGCTATTCTTTTTATTATAATTTATTTATTTATTTATTTTTCTTTCTTTTTATTCTATTTTATTGTATTTTTAATTTTAGTAGAGTTATTTTAGTCAGACTCTAGAAATGTTTTGGTTTCTTTCTTTTTTGAAGAGCTTTATCCATCCTGGGAGTGACAGGGAAAATATCAATAAATATTATAAATGGGCTAAATATGTGGATATGTTATATAGCACTTTAGATATTTAGATTCTTATACCATCAGGGAACCAAAGATCATTTGGTCTTATTTTCATACTTTGGCTTGACAGCAACCACAAACATACAACCAAGTCATTAAGAGCTATTTTCACAATAAGGCAAAAGAGTCCTGCAACAGATGGTGTGGTCAGCACAGAGCCCTGATTTCAAAATCATAAACAGATGTAATGTCCTAAGACAGCCTAAATCCACAGAAGAACTGTGGCAAGTTCTCCAAGTTGCTTGGAATAACTTTTCAAGTACCTTGCAAAACTGTACATAATTGTACTGTGGTAAATTATAAATGTAGTGCCCAAAACCTTTTCACTGTGCTGTATATATTTCACATACAGTAAATTTCTTTCTAGGAACACACAATAGATCAAATTTCTATATTTTTATATACATTAGATTCACTCATTGTGCTTGTAAGACTACTGTATAGACAGCATCAAAGCACATAATTCACTTTACGCATATATATATATATATACATATATATATATATATGCAGAGCTGTCATTACAGTACAGTAATTTCCACCTTGAGCGTACAACACGTAGTTGTGCTCTAGGCTAAAACAACTCAAAGATTCTGCACTGTGAGAGTCAACAAACAGATGCCCGGGATGGAAGTGGGTCTTCAGTAAATGCAAGGTCATCATCACATTTTGGACAAGTGATGCTGACATAGTCAGTTCCTTCAGCCTTGGCGTTTAAATGACCTGCATGACACTTCTCATTGGCCCCACTAACCTCCACTCCTCACAGGCACGTACTCTTCCTCACCTGTCCTCTCTTTCTCCTCTTCACTTCCTGCTTCCTTGATTGAGCCTGATTATGTGTGTAGTTTGCTGTTTGTCATGCTGCTGTGTTCAGCTGAGTTGTTGGATGCAGTGTAATTATTAACTGAAGTCAGACAGGGATGTTCCAATAGATGGACACATGGAGCAAAAGGAAATAGAAATTCCATGGTGCACTTTGTCTCATTTACATGGATCCTAAATTATGCTGTGGTACCACAGTAGTAAATTGATCAGAGGATTCAGATTTTTATTTATTTAGATCTGATTATAGACTGTTAATATATTAAAATTGAAATGTGTCTTTCTAATGGAAACATCCCATACAACTGTAGCATTTACTGTGGTACCATGTGTCTTCTTTATCTGTTGATCACCTTTAAAATCAGTTTGTTGTTACTATATACACTATTCACTGTATAAACTACAGACTAATTTCTTTAATTGTATTGGATTGTTCTAGCTGCATCATTTTTATAGCTAGAGAACAACATTAAATATATCAGTAGAAATGTTTCAGGCTGAGACGGACAGTAAAAGCGCTAAAGATCTTACGTTACATCTACTCAGTTTATAATAAGCTGCTTGAGTATTTTTTGAGGCTGGCTTTGTGCTTTAAATAATTCAGTTTCAAAGCTTTGAAAAACATCCTGAGTTATTATTCAAAGCTCTACTGAACTTTGTCTCTCATTCGTTTGGATATTGTGGGTGATGTTGGGTCAGACTTGATTGGTCTGGTAATATGAGCAAACTGCCTACCTACCAATTGCTGAATGATTCAGGTTCAAATTTTGATAGTTATAAGGGGTGCAAATGAACCTCACTAGTGAGATGAATGCAGACAAACAAAAAACAAATACAGAAATCTCTCTTGTAAAAAACAAAGAAAAAAGCCCAAATTACTTCTACTTTTGTAAAAGTTTGTGTTTTTGTAGATGTCATCACTCATAGAAAGTGATTGGTTAAGAGTTTTTGGGACTTTGTTATACAGTTTCTAATCTTAAAAGGTTTACTTCAATAATGATGCAGTAAATTTTAATTAACCCCTAATGATGTAAGAACAAGCTAGAGATACTGAAGTCAATTTTGGTGAAGGTATATTTACATCTTTACAGCCATATTTCTTAAATGGTATCATCATATCAATTATTAAATATTTAAAATGGAAGACCTCCAGTTTATTAATATTAGATCACTCTCATATTATAAATAGCCATTGTTTTAAATCAAGTATTAGTAGCTTAAAGTCTCAATCAAAATGAACATTAAAAGTAACAGTAGAAGTCAACAGCCAGAAAATTAGCACAGTAAGGAGACAGGGCTTCTCCTCACAGGAGAAGTGGAGAAGCAGGACAACATGTTCTTCTGCCTTTGAGCTGCAGAGTCGTACCTGTAGACAATGACTGGAGATATTAGGCCAACAATTCTACACCACACACTGTTAACATTTTTTTATTACCTTATGAGACTACCCGTACCATTATTGCACTCTTCTTACATTATTTATTTTTGGATATCTGAGAATTTCAATTTCTACGCTAAATATCTCTCACACCCAGACTGGGTTTTCTTTTTCTCTGCCTTTATGGATCTGTCATGTTGCGACTGTGCTGTAGTGTGTTAAGTAGCAATTTGATAATGCTGCAGCAGTTATTACATTTTTATGGCATTTAAAGTTTTCTAGTATCTTTGCTTAGGTACATAAAACTTTTAGGCATCCTCAAACAGGACAGAGCTACGCTTAGCAATTCAATTCAAATAAAAATCATGCAATGCAAAATAGCCCCCCCATTTTCCAAGAGTTATGATTTATGCATGCTTTTAAACTAAAATAAAATGTCTGTATATAGTTCAGTTACTAAATAGGCACAAAATGGCTAGAAATGATCTGGATAGTTTATTTAAGCATGGGTTTATACTTCTATCAAGACAGAAATGACAACAAGAAGCTATGTCTACACAGTGGTTTTATTCTGTAAGGGACTTCACAAGACACAGTCAATTTCTGGTATTGAGGCTTGGCAGGGCTTGATGTAGGAGCTTAAGAAATCATTCCGATGCCTGCCAAGTTTAGATTTATATAAGAATATACACAGCATAGGGTTAAAGAGAGAATTAGCTTATACTTTATCCAATTAAATTTTTTCATGCATGAATTGAGTCAGCTCAGAATTGCATCTGTAACAGTAAATCGAGCTTATGCACTTTAAAAGTGCTAAAAGATGCCAGACATTTTATTTGTGTCTTTGTGTGTGTGTGTCCATTTGAATGTGTATGCTGGTGTAAATATGCGCGTGTGTGAGTTTGCCTGTTTTCATGTATGTGAATTTGTGCACATTTGTGTGTGTGTATGTTTGTGTGTGTGTGTGTGTGTGTGTGTGTGTGTGTGTGTGTGTGTGTGTGTGTGTGTGTGTGTGTGTGTGTGTGTGTGTGTGTGTGTGTGTGTGTGTGTGTGTGTTTGTGTGTGTGTGTGTAGCATCTCATGAGGACTCTGGTGAAGTAGGGCAGGCTGGAGGAAAGTGGGGCGACAGGGGGGCGGGAAGTGAGCCCAGTCAGAATATCAATAATGGATAAACATGTTGCCATCAGGAGGGAGTGAGTCTTAGAGGGAAAGGGAGGACCTGAGAGAAAGGGTAAAGAGTGGCGTCAAAGGACAAGTGCATGGGAGAGGTTGTTGGAAGTGAGGAGAAAAGAATGACAAGTACAGTAAGACAGATGCAAAAGTGAGTGGAGAATGACTGAGAAATGTGTTACAGGGTTTAGCATTTTTTAAAAAGTCATTTCTGAATATTTAAAATAAACTGACCTTCACTGAACTGGGGTGAAGAAGATATGACAGACTTCAAATAAGCCAACAAAACTAAAACAATTTGCACAGATAGTGCTTACTTCTTCTTTTAAAAGTGTGTGTGTGCTTTTTTACTTGTTAATTTGTGTGAACAAACACTTTAACATTGGTGTGACAGCAAACATAATTTTGCTTCCAGTTAATCATAAAACTAGGGTGAAAAAAGCTTTTTTGCCACCTTTGTCACTTGTAATTGTTAATGTTGCTTCTACTCCATTTGCAAGTAAAATGTGTGCACACCAACCACCTCCATCCCTGCCAATACATATCACTATAGTGATAATACCGCTACAGTTTTTTAGTTCACTTTTTACAAAGAGTCCTTGAATCACTGGTGGTAAGTGCTGGAGCGGAGGCGAGTGAGAGAATGGGAAAAAATGAAAGGAAGTGAGGTTGAGTTTGGAACCGTACCATTTTTCACATTTAAGTAGGCAAACCGATGTGAGAGGTGAACCATCCAACAGTGTTCTAAATCCATTTAGCCTAAGGTAAATGATGAAAATAGGATGCACAGGGCTCCACTCTGCACGCCATTGTCACCCCTGATTCATATTTATGCAGCCTTTAGCATAAAATCAAGAGTGTTCATGTGAGTGTGTGTGTGTGAGACACTCTGTTTTTCTGTGTCTGGCTGTGTGAGAAGGAGGCTGAAGGGGGAAAAAAGGAAAGGAGTTCAGAGGTTTTTCAGCTACGGGGTACCTTACTTTCATATAAATTTTGCCTCTTGTAACTCCAGGTGTGTGTGTGTGTGTGTGTGTGTGTGTGTGTGTGTGTGTGTGTGTGTGTGTGTGTGTGTGTGTGTAATCATGTGTATTTTTGTGCAGTCATGACTGCATATTTGCATTTGGAAACCATCTTACTGATTGGCTCCTTTGCTCCAGTGCTCAACAGTCCACCGGAGGCATTTTTGGGCAGTTGAAAAACTCAGCTGTGTCCACTTTTGTCTGCTCTGTTCGGACGTGAAAAGGCATGATCCCAAACAATAGAGTGAAAGCAAAGATTTGTGTTCCCTAAAATGCATTACACAGAAAAATATTGATTCAGCACAGGTGAAGCCTCCCAAACAAATTGATACACTATTTATTCTTAAGGGTATCAACAAAAAATAGGTATGTGGGGAGATGGGGATTTGTATCTAAGCGTGTCTGCGTATGTGTATAAACTCACTGACAGTCTGCCACTGTTCTTACCCCTATGTATGGGACTCTCTGTTATTCCTTCCTTAATGACACTAATTAGACTGTTCCCTTTAATTAATCTGCCCTTGATTGAGCGAGTGTTTGTCCCTGTGCGAGTGCATGGTGGCTTGTGTATTTGTGTGGGCGAGCTTGTGTGTACACAACACTGCCAGTGTGACCCAGTGATACTGATGCTTTGTGGATAAGTGGCAGGACTGATGCAGTTCATGGAACTCCTTGAATTCTCAGAGCAGGTCAAAACTACACACCTACAATCATCTAGGTGGAGAGAGTACAAGTGGAGTCCATAACAGTCTCCTAATTTCCTGCAAAAGCTGCAATTAACAAAAATGGCGCGCTGAACAAGGTAGTAAGGGAATCGCAGATGGAATTGCACCAGCTCTTTCTCTAATAAAAATGATCAGGCATAGTCTCCCTCTTTTCTTTGTTTCCTCTTCACTGTTTCTTATTTTGGTTTGCCTCAGGTCCCCGTGCAGAACCCAGTCCACCTCAGCAGAGAAAATGAGACGATGTTTCTGCCTATTGACTTACTGTTTTCTTTCCATAATTGTTGCCATAAAGCATAATTAAACTCCATTGTTCATTCCTCCATCCTCCCCCTGCCTCTTCGCCTCTCTCTTTCTCTCCTCTTCGTGAGTTAGAAAGTAATTATATCTCAGTATGCCTGCAAGACGGCACACTCCTGATCTACTGATGAGAGCAGGCTGGGAGGTTGAATATAATGAAATGGAATACATTACAGGATGCTGGCATGCCATAAGCCTGTCCTTACAGATACCTGCTGCTTTGACATAGCATACCAATAGGCTCTTAAAACATGCTGCCAACAAAACAAGGCAGATTTTAGTGGTTCTTTTTCTTCTTTTCAAAGTAACCAGCTCACATGACTACAAAAGGGTTGATATCATGCTTGAGGTAACCATATTGCACGGTTGTTCGACTCCCAAGAGTAAATACTAGGGGAACTTTCAACTTTTTTGTGTGTCTGCTCCAGCTATTGATAGCTACATAATGCGCTGCAGTCCCCAAGATGATTCAAATCAAAATTTCTGCAATCAGAGCTTGAGGTAAAGTGACATCCTCCCCTATATTTGCATTTACATCTTTGCTTTCCTTTCATGTAAGAAAAGCAGAAAAGGTGGGAGACAGATAACAATGACACAACCTCACCCCATTCCTGTATTTTCAAAACAAAAAAAAAAAAATCTCCAGAGTACCTTCTGAATTGTGAGTTGTTTACTATGTTTATTTGGCTAACATGTAGTATTCCCTGCTGATATTTAGCAGTTGCAGTACTGAAAACAAAGTGGGTAGAAACAGAACATAGTTCCTGCTGCTAGTTTACTATAAATTAAACCCCTAGTGAAAAAATAGAGCTGTCATTGACATCATTTTTGGAGAGTTTGAAAAATGCTTTTGGTAATTGATTTTGTTTGTGCCTTAATAGTAATATATAATTTACAATAAGTGCAATACTCCAAGAGCAATTTTAAGCCCTCTTCTTGCTCTCTAAAGTACACAATGCAGCAAATATTTTTCACTTGGTCACAGTTCATTTTTAGACTTTTCAAGAGTATGTTGGACTGCTTTTCAGAGGTGGCAAAAGTGCATACATTCCACTCTCAAGTAGAAGTTCAGATACTAATTTCAAAAAAGATTCTTGTAGAAACTGAAGAACTGAATCAATGTCTTCAGTCAAGTAAAAGTGAAAATGTATGGCTCAGAAAGTTTTCAAAGTTTAAAAATAAAAAGTAGCTTCTTGAAGGACATTTCTACTATCTATTTTTATGAAACACTAACCAAATCTCAAGTTATATTAATATAACACAAGGGAATAGGAATTGTATTTCAACTTCTGTTAGTTATTCTAATGAATGTACTCAGCTTGTACAACCGTTGTGAACACAAGCAGAGAAAAACAAAGCAGATGAAAAAAGTGGCTCTATTTGCTGTTGCCTACATTGCAGATGGGCGACTTTGCCTCCACACCTATACAGAAAAATAAATATAGTGCTGTAAATTATGCATAAATTATGTTTTTGCCTTTTTTGTCTATTCCGCTTTTACATCAGCATAAGCAACAAGGATGGATACACCAATAGGATTGTCTTTTATGAGTTATTATTCCCTCCATTTAGGGTTAAATCGGTTTCATGATGGGAAGACACATAATGCATTAAATCTAAAGTATCAAGCCTGTTTTGAAAATGTAAGAAACAGAAAGTAGAGATATTCATATTAAAATGTAGAGAGTAAAATTTAAAAGCTGCCAGGAAAATACATACTCAAGTAAAGTACAGGTACCTGAAAACTCTACTTAAATACAGTAATGAAGTATTTGTACGTTGTTACTTCCCACCTCTGATTTTGCGTCTACTGTATACCACTATGCTGTTGATGAGCTGAGATTTTATAAAAACATCAGCAAACACATTTGCCCATGGTCTCGTGCTGTTTATTTCATGCAGTGAAGGAGTTCCTTTGACTCTACTGGACTACATGAGGTTAAAAAGTTGCACCAAAAAAGGACCCAGTGTTTTAAAATGTGACAGTACATGATTTTGTATCAGTAAGACGGAGGATTACCAAAAGAAAATTAAATATGTGACATTTTTTTGAATTAGCTTTGTAGAGACCTCTTTCAGTTTAACTCAAAGAAGAAAATAAAGCAACAAAGAACTCCTCTCCATTACTCAGTCTAAACAAACATCAAGTTGTACAAGTTACAAACTCAGTTCAGTGCAATAAAGTGGAACAGTTTAAGAACAAAATAAACACTACCAACCAGTTGGTATTTGGCTCTACAAGAGAAGTGTGAGAAAATAGAAGAAGAAGACGAAGAAGAAGAAGAAAAGATAAGATAAGATAATCCTTTATTTGTCCCACAGTGGAGAAATTTGCATTGATTGCAGCAGCACACAGTCACACAGTTATAAAAAGTATGAAAAAATACATTGTTCCCAAGGTCAAAATGGGAGACGCCCCCTAGGGTGGTGGAGAATGGCCGAGCTAAGATCCTGTGGGACTTCCAGATACAGACGGACAAAATGGTGGTGGCTAACCAACCGGACATAGTGGTGGTAGACAAGCGGAAGAAGACGGCAGTAGTGATAGAT
>VUQH01090837.1:4755-38014 GCA_015106775.1 Etroplus canarensis
ATGCGCGTGCATGCATTTAAACAAGTTTTTGTAAAACAAAGTTTTTGTAAAACTATATACAAAACAATCAGGTGTCACAATAAGATGCCACTCAAATTATTTGGTTCACTCCAAAAAACAGTTTCTGTCAACCACAACACACAAGGACACATCGCAATGCCACAAATCTCTCAAATTTCAAAACACACCATCTCTCTGTCTCGCTCTCTCTTTCGCTGCTGTCACTCCCAAATTTTTCCCCTCTTTGTTAGCAACTAAATGCCATAAAATATTTTGATTGGCTTATGTGGTGCATTTTTTCACCAATAAGATAAGGGATATGATTTTTTTTTTCTTGTAAGCACTCTCCTTCTTGCTTCTTTCCTGTTTCTTCCTGCACTGAATCCACAGAAAAATCTTGACACGCATTATTTATCATAAGTCTAGTTTTACTTGGCCTATCAACACAATTGAAAAACACTGCACTTTCAACGCAAGTTGAAATAGAGACTCAGTGAGGCTGCGTCATTTGTGGTCATGTGATTTAGCCCAGCCGGCGCATCCATTGACTCCAGAGGGTTAAGTAGGAGTGAATGTGAGCGTGAATGACTGTATCTGTGTGTTGGCCCTGTGATAGGCTGGTGACCTATCCAGGGTGTACACTGGTTTGAATATTACAGCATAGTGGTATGCTAGCTTGTCATTGCTGTACAATCTATTGTGCTGCTACACTTAAGACCAAAGACATGCTAAATAATAAATTAAGAAACACATTTAAGTTAAAAGGGAGGGAGATATGATTTTATTGCCTAAAACTGCTTTTTAAACACTTTTCTTACTTACATTATTTTCTGAATGAATTTACGTGATATTACAGGTATCTGTATGATAACAGTCTAATGCTTCTCTTTTGTTGCCTAAAGCAGCTATCTCTTTCTCATCAGCACCAGATGCACTCATTGGCAAAGTACTGTGTTAGTCACATGAGACGTGTTCATTGTATATTTAGAAATACTAAATGATTAATACTTCATTTGCACAAGAGGAGAACAATCTGAATCACTACTGATCTGTGGCTGCCAGAACAGGAACGTGTCAATCTGCATGCAGCGTCTTCTTCCATCAAAAAGCACAAAGGGATGAGTCAGGTTTAAACAAGAATACTCATGTGCATCGAACCTTAAACCTGAACACAGTCTATATTGATCGAATAATGGTAAAACATTAGCAGAAAAGTCAATAAAGGTCAGAACTATCTTATTCAGGCGATAACCTTTGGCCTTGTCCAACCTACTTATGACCCTTGGTCAAATTCTTCCTAAATAAAGTTCTCTTACTCTGTCAACCAATTACATCAAAGGAAAGCAAAGTATCAGTAGCAAATAGGAGACATTTGAAAGGAATGAAAATGAGTCATGTAACAGCTGAACATGGTCCAATGTACTGCTTAACTTGTATGGATGTGAAAAAGAAATTGCACCCTTTCAGATCTTTTTTAGGCTTTGTATTGTCAGGCCATAATCCAAAATCACCTAGTCCTTAGCAGGTCTTAAAATTTGGTAAATACCACTTTGATACTTACCAATTTAAGAAAAATTATTCCAAAATGCAGAGGCAGTGTGTGAAAAATGAAGTACACCCCATGATTCAACAGCCTGAAGAGCCAACTTGAAGTAATCATTTTTCTGTATGACTTTAATTCTGGCCCACTCTTTTTTACAATGTTGCTTCACTTCATTGAGGTTTGTGCACAGCTCTCTTAAAATCCTGCCACAGCATTTCAATCAGGTTAGGTCTGAACTTCAACTGGGCCACTGCAGCACCTTGATTCTGTTCTTTTTTAGCCATTCTGTTGTAGATTTGCTGCAGTGCTTGGAAATGCTATCCTTTAGCATGGCCCAAATTGGGCAAAGCATCAGCTCTGACAGATTGTGTCTCACATTTGACTCCAGAATATTTTGATATACAGAGGAGTTAATGATCAACTCAATAAGTGCAAGGTGCCCAAGTCCTGTGGCTGCAAAACAAGTCCAAATTATCACCCATCCACCACCATGCTTAGTGCTTAACAGGTGGTATGAGGTGTTTGTGTTGATATACTGTTTGGTTTTCACCAAACATGGCACTATACATTATGGCAAAACATCTCCACTTTCATCTCTTTTGTCCAAAAGATACTGTTCATTAAGCCTTGTTAATTATTCAGATGCAACTGCAAACCTAAGCTGTGCTGCCATGTTTTCTTTTTCAAGAGGCTTTCTTCTGGCAACCCTTCCAAATAGGCCATGCTTGTTCAGTCTTTTTCTAATTGTACTGTCAAGAAATTGAACATGCTAAATGAGGCCAGTATATCGTCTGAGATTTAGCTTTGTGGGGTTTTTGCAGCTTCTGTGTGTATTGCACTTTCTGATCTTGAGGTGAATTTGATGGAACGCCCACTTCTGGAAAGATCTGCAGCCGCCTTGAATGTTTACCACTTTTGAATAATCTCTCTCACTGCAGAGTGATGAACTTCTAATTGTTTGGAAAGGACCTTATGACATTTTCCAGACTGATGGGTGGCAACAGTGATATTGTGTTAACACACACCCGAATGACCAAAAACCACGAAAACTTCTGCTTTTATAGAGGTGTTACATTTGCAAATGATCAATGAATGAATTGCATTTGATTAGCAACACCTGGCTGCTACTTAAATTCTTAATTCCTATGGAAGCAGTAAGGGTTTACTCAGTTTATCACATACTGCTTCTGCATTTTGGTTTAGTTTTTTGTTAAACATATAAGTGTAATATGTCATGTTCATCTGAGGTCGCACTTACCTAATTTTAAGACCTGCTATGGGCTAGATGTTTTTTTTCCTGTCCAGATACATAATGCGTTATAATTAAAAGAAGGTATTCTTTATTTTTCAGATGACTATACTTGGATTGTAAGACATTTATTCGTGAAGAAGTGCTCAACTGTGCTGTCTCGTTGGAAAACTCAAAAGTTTTTACTGCAAAGTTAAATCACCTAATCTTTTTTTTTTTACCTATTCAATTATGACAAAGCATTACCTCATTTCTGTGTTAAGCGTTCTGCAATGCATACTTTTTAAAATGTAAAAGGATGATCGTAAGACTGTAAGTCTATCACATCATTTTCTCACAGGTTCTCTATAACATTTTGTAATAAAGACATTTTATAATATTACAGTTACAATGTCAAACTCATCTGTAGATGTGCAAGTGCCAATGTCATTGTTAAGATACTATTATAAAATAATATGCATTGCCACCAAAAGGAGACTAACCTCGCAAAAAAGGCTGACAGAGCCTCATCAGCAAAAGAGCAAGAGATATATATATATATATATATATATATCAGTACTGTGAAAAAGTGTCAAACCAACCCTCATTTCTTCATATTTTGGAGAAAATGTGTTTGGGAAATTGGTACAATGATTTAATGAAACACAAAAATGTAAATGCAGTACATAAAGCAAAAACTGTTTGGTACAATTCTAACCAACTTGAAAGTCAATATTTATGATCATTATTATTCTTCAACACAGCCTGAACTCTCTCAGGCAAACTTTCTTGTAATTTCTTCAAGTAGTCTTCAAGAACAGTCCTCCAGGCTTCTTGAATGACATGCAAAAGCTTTTCTTTGGAGGTTGCCTGTATTTTGTTCCATTCTCTGTCAAAATGATCCCACAATGGTTCAAAAAATGTTGAGATTCATATATCACTCCATAAGACCTCTTGCTACTGATTTTCAGTCCGTGCAGTTCTTGTCTAGTTCAGTATACCTCAGCCTTTCTCCCAGTTTCCCTTCGTAAAGAATGGCTTCTCAGCAGCCACTCTTTCAATGAGATGATTTCTGATGAGGCTTGTCCTCTACTTGTCCAGTTTCCTCAATTTTTTTTAAGATGCTGCAAACCATTCTGAGATTTTCAGCTAATAACTCTTGGAGAATCACTTTGTTGGTGCAAAAATCCTATTTACTGCCTGTCAAACTGTGTTATCGTTGGCATTTTTATAAATTTAACTAAAGAAATCTGTCCTTAGGCCTTTCTGTGTGGAGTTTGCATGTTCTCCTCGTGCTTGCGTGGGTTCTCTCCGGGTACTCCGGCTTCCTCCCACAGTCCAAAGACATGCAAAGGGGGTTAGGTAATTCTAAATTGACCATAGGTGTGAATGTGCGCATGAATGGTTGTTTGTCTCTCTATGTTGGCTCTGCGACAGACTGGCGACCTGTCCAGGGTGTACCCTGCCCTACGCCCAATGACAGCTGGGATGGGCTCCAGCACCCCCCGCGACCCTGAATTGGATAAGCGGAAGATAATGAATGAATGAATGAAATCGAAATAAATTTGTTTCTGCGACAGGCTGATAGTAACAAAGTGCCTAAAGACAAAATTTTAAAATTGGTTCTTTGCTTAGTCATGTGTAATGTTTGTAAAAATAAGTCTTTAACACACACAAACACAAACTCTGTGTGCGCATGTGCGTACGTGCATGCATGCATGTGTGTTTTTACACACATTTAAAATTTAATTATAAATAGTGGGAAAAAATAAAACATTTCTGCTAATAAATTCAATACTAACAACAAAAAACCCCAACAAATTTTCTTTCTTACTTTGGTATGACTGACCATGGGTAATATCTTAGTCAATACAAAAATGTAAAATGCATAACAGTACAACTAAAGGTCCAAAGTTTATACCCTCCTTCTTTGAAATGTCCCTATGTGTGCCAGATTGGACCCTTACGCGGGCCCACTGGTTGGATGTTTAAAATCCCTTTTTTAGATCAAAATACTGCCAAACTACCCCATATTTAACCAACTTACATAAAATACGAACAATTAAAGTAACTAACGAGTTCTCACAAAACAACCAGACTGCTTCAAAACACTATTGTGCTGAGGGGGTCACAGGAGTGACACTGGCTGCATGACTTTTACTTCTAAGATGATATTTCTACTGGGATTACTACTTTTATTTACTTCCTCCACCATTGCTCACACTAATACCTAATCTATACTATATCTGGCCTGGTCTAAAGAGCAGCATGAAGGGCCTTAGATGGCTTTACCTTAGTGTTCTCCAGTCAGACTGCAAGACACAGAGTGTTTGCTGCACTGCAACAAAGTAATTACACAACATATTTGGCTTTCTGTCTGCCATCTATGGTTGTTACAGATAACTCTGCATTATTATAAGTTGTGTTTATTCATTAATCATCTGTTCATCCAAATAGCTTAGGTATCTATCCATCATCGATCCATCCTCTCTTGTTATCATCTGCTCTTCCCCTGCTTTCCCAACTCATCTCCCCCAGCCCTCTCTCCATTCATTCATCCAAATCTCAATCCCTCGATATCGATCCACGCACACAGACATCCATCTATCCACTATGAATATATCTATCCAATCATGCTTTCTTCCTGCTCTCCCTTCTTCCTCCCTTGGCTCCTTATCCCAGTCGAAGGGCTCCTACAGCAAGACTTAACACGCTCCACTACCTCCCCTGTCCCCGAGTGTGAATGCACACACACATGCACGCACACACAAAGGCAGTCCCTACAGGATGCAGACTCAAAGACACACAGGCATCGTTTTCACAGCTCCCTGAGCAACTCAAATGGCCCGGGAGACTGTGCAGAGCAGCAACAGAGAGAATAAAAGAGAGAGCGGGTTTGAAAGATTGAGAAGAGAGAAAAATTACAAGACAACAAGGCCAACAATGATACTAAAAAAGAAAATGGTGAAACAGCATAAGAAACCAAAGGAAAGAAAAATGGTGTATATAATAAAAGAAGATAACAGAAGTTTAGCTATAGTCCATTAGATAAACCTTTCAGACTTTCTAAGACGATGTTTTATCAGGGACAGGTTTGTTGCTGATGCAAGGATGGTTACACTGTTGAAGGAAAGAGAATTTATTTCTGCAGAAAACATAAGAAAACAGCTAAATGGAATTTTATCACTGCTCCCATCTGAAAACCTTGTAACACATTTTTCTTGGTTTGTAGCTAAATATTGAGAGTTGATAACTTTATACTCCTTAGTGTGCAGAGGAACTTTCCCAGCCTCCCAAAAACAACTGGACTCAACCATCAGTGCTATTCTGAAAATATGGATGTTTTTTCTCCAAACAGACGTTCTTAATCTGACACCAGTCGTATCTCCATATCATAATTATGCGAAATGAAGCTGGAAGCATTGCTTTGCAGCCGCTCACCATTATAATTCAAGCACTCCTTTGATGTAATAAGATCAAAACGACTGCGCAGGCGGAGTATCAGGATTCACGGCAACAACAATAGCAATAACTACATCAACAGGATATGAGTTCTTGGAGAACAATGGGAGTGTTCACCTTGAGGGGTAAATAACAATCCAGGAGAAGCAATAAACAGTAAGTCAGCAACACAACAATGTGAAGTGCTTTAAAATAAAACAGAAAAAAAAGCAAGTGTCTGTTGGCCGTTTATGTCGGCCTGTCTGTCTGCCTGAGTGTAAATATTGAGGCTGCAGTATCTGACCAAACACCATCTCCGCTCATCCGTCAGCAGTGTTCATGCACAAGGTCAGCTTCCAGCACTGTCGATACACATCTTGGCAGCTCAGCTGGCATGCCCGCCTGTGATATCACTCGCTCAAATCCAGTACACGACCTTTGTTGCATGTTGTCGCCTCACTTTCCTCTTACTCACTACTGCTGAGTGTCGATATGAAACCGGCGGCAATTTTCAAAGATGGGGTCAGGACTCAGGAGTATGATGCAGGAAGATTGAAATTGGCCACCAGATTGCTCTGAAGAAACAAGCAATCCAATATAACTGGCTGCAGCAGCTTTGTCAGTGTTTTCCACAGCTGCAATTTAAGATGAAAGGTTTTCAAGATTACTCTGAAAATACAGTTCTATAAGTACACACAGTAATGTCTTGTATTAAAGAAAGCTTTCATGGATTCAAAATATTATTCAGTGCTACTTGTTGTTTTTCCTCATATACTACAGAAACCATTCATTTGTTTGATGAAGAGAAATGTATAGAAATGTTAATACAAACTATCTTTGTGCTGAGTAGTGGGCCACTATGAAGTTTGGTATTCCCTGCATTAACTTTGATATACTGCCTCTGTCTTTCTTGTATCATGTATAGAAGAATAACCTCCACTGTTAAAAGGGAAAAATCAGCAAGTAGAGGTTTGCCTCAAATATAACATTCATTTTCACAAAAATATCTAAGTCAATGTTGAAATGTTTCTTTGGCTTGGTTAGGCATGAAACTCTCCCATTTGAAACATTGGTACACACGGGTGCTTCATTGGGTAAAGCTATTCAGCTGCTTATGAACACAAATATCTCATCAACCAATCACATGGCAGCAACTCAATGCATTCAGTTGCTGCCATGCATGCAGGTTGTCTTGACTTTGTCAGGACAATGGGATCAGTGGGACCAGTAAGTGATGTCTAGTGACAAGAGTTAATATTCTGTCACTTATAATTCATGCACAACCAGATTTGTTAAACTCAAACGTTGCCAAATGTCTAAAAAAACATTCTCTCTCTCCATGTTGTTAAGAACTATGGAAAACAAGCTTCTAGTTTAAGCAGACTGTCATCTGTTAACATGACAAAAAATACTGCAGCAGCTTAGATTAAGTGTTGACAATTAATGCTAATTCTTTTAGAACCTAACTGTTTTCTAGTTAATTTTATTTATACTATGGGTACACCTAACTGAAGTGTGGTAGAGGAAGCGTCATGGTTTGTTGCCTCAGGGTCTGTATGCATTGTATGCCTTTGTTAAAGGCACAAGGAGATGCAGGAGAATATTAGGCAGAGGTTCATGACCTGAAGCTTAGAAATCTGGGTGATACAAAGACCTGAAGTACAAAAGTAAATCAACAAGAGAAGAGCTGAAAGAGAAGAAAAACAATGTTTTGGAATGGTGAAATCAGAGTCCTTAGTCCAATTTAAATAATGGCATTACGTGAAGAGGGCTGTTCAATCGAGATATTCCAATAGTACTAATAAACTAGAACAGTCTTATTGGGAGCAATAGTCCAAAATTACTCATCATAGTTGTGCATAAGCAGATTGGAGAAATGCCACTGAAATTTTTTAGACAGTACTGTTGAACATTGGTATGTGTCCATATGTTCAAAAAAAAACCTTAAATGTACACCTATCTGTGTCATTAGTCAATGTGGATTATTTGTAATTGTGACAATTTTTTGAGAATGAATTTTTAAAAATCCTAGTAATTAAAAGGGTTCACAGTTCTTGCAACTCCAAATTGCTCTAAGTGAAACAAGATTCAATCAGAAACTCAAAATGATTCAGGTTTGTTAAGTGGATTTAATGTTGGATGGATTCAACAAAATATTATGGATTCCATTTCATGTTCAAATATCTTCAGTCAAACTGGTCTATTATTTTGCCAAGAAAACTGAGGTTACAATCTGATGGTTAAAGTTTGTGATTCTCTCATATACTTTGCTCATATCTGGGGGCTTTTAAAAATTGCTATAGATCCAATTGACTGTCTTCCTCTCCATAGCAACAGTAGAGACACCAAAACTGAAGCCTACTGATGGCTCATTGTCATAACTGATGGAAATACATGCTTTCTCCAAAATATTAAAATGAAAATATTTAAACTGGTGCCCATTACATAAATCTGTTTCTATGACGAGTAATATTAATTCATTAAAAAAAATGAGTGGTTAAATATACTTCCAGAACTAATGGCATATTAACCACATAAATCTTTTATAGTAAAAATCAAAGGTTTTAAATGATGTTGGCAGAAAATATTTTGTGATACAGTACGGTGTTGTGCCAAATGCACAGGCACACCAGACCATCCACACAGTGGATTTCGGTTTCAGTTTGCAGCTGTGATTTCACAATATGCGTGTCAGTATCACTGAGACTGCAGAACAAACAATCCAACTGTGTAAGGGTTCAATTTAAAGCCTCCACTGAGCTGTGGAGGAATATAGATTGAGTCAGCTTTTCTAACTCGAACAAAAAGAATTCACTTTTTTCTGATTTCATTCTTCCACAGTTTCACAGTCTGTTTTATGAAGACAGTGTGAGTTGATACAGTATCAGAGTGTTGCACCCTTTCTCTGAGCCTACAAGACATACCATATTCTCAACTAGGAAAAGAACTCATGTTGTTTTTAAAAGAAAAACATCTAGGGTGGAAAATTGCAGCTGATGGAGAAAGCTTTCCAAAAAAAAAGTGGAACAGCGGTGATGTTGTATAGCTGGTGATTGTGAAGGAGTATTTTTGAAAGAGTTTACATCAACCATGCCTATTGATATTAGCCTCTTGCCCCAGTGTGTTCACTTTTGACTTCAAACAACCAACATGGAGGCAGCAGAAATGTTAAAATCTACAAAATACAACTTCACAAACCAACTGGTCATGTCACAGTAGTCACAAAGATCTTAAATACAGCCTATTTAGGGCTGCAGCAATCAGTTATTTTGGTAATCAATTATTCTAGATGTATTATTCCATTGATTAATTGCATCATCAGATATGAATTTTAATTTTTCAACTTCTCCTCAAAAATTGAGGTTAGAGAGTTAATAAGAGCCTTTTTGAGTCTTTGAGCACTGATGCTACTGAACCTATTGTAAAAATTCTGAACTGCAACTCTACCAAATTTGATGCCAAGAAACCTTATGCATCACATTTCACACATTTTATTCATTTTGACACCTAAAACAGTAATAGGACAACATTTTGGTTTTTTTCTTCCAGTGTGTATGACTCACTAGTCTACACAATGGCCAAAGAGGCAACATACATACATACATAAATAATCCCTTTGAATCATAAAATTTTTTGCACTAAACTACAGCCATATAATTGTGATTGCTTTAAAACAAATACATGGAGTCTCTATAGGACACGACATGAAGTTTTACATTTTGTATTTTTTTTTTTTTTTTAAATAATTTACTATGTATCCGAGGATAATTCATTGCACTTTTGATTTTATATACAGTAATACACATAAACTGCAAAGATCTTGTTGCACTTCAGCAGTGGAGTGTCAGTCCATCCTCTTTTTTTAGTCATGTTTGACAGCGAAAAACACACAACAAACAAAAGGAATAAGAAAACAACGATGAAGAATAAGACGAACGCCGGTGAGAACAGGACTCATCTCATTCTGTTGCACTATGCCTACTGTGTGCTAAGCCGATAAACATACTGGAGAGACAAATGTCGATCCATCTAGAATAACGATCAGCATTCACTGTGAGCTGACAGGTGGGCTGAAGTTTATTTGGGCAGCTACTCCAGTATAACAAGCAGTGAGCATACAACACTATATTGTCTTAAAGAGAGTTTTCATGCTCTGCTTATAGTTAGGAAAGTATATCATCTGACAGGGATGCACAATTGACACCTAACCTGCTACATGTAATGTTCCAAGCGTAAGCACATTTTGCATCAGTAACAACCATGGTCGCATGGATTAAATAAAGCAAAGAATTTGCACTGAAGTTTTTTTTTTTTTTTTTGCGCAAATCTTAGAATTCTAAAAATTTAAACCCAATATGCTTAGGATAGTCAGCTTTTAATCTATTTACATGCACATATCAGTGTTTGCGTTTCACTCAAAACACAGTCGGGCATAAGCAGCTTCTTGTAGGGGATGCTAGCATGCCTATGTATTGGACTGCATACAAGCACATCTATGGTGATTGTTTATCGATAATGCTTCATTCTGGGTACTTTTGGCAACTCCTGTTTTTTCCCAAGGATTCAGTCACCCTAGCAAATGAATCCACATATGTTATTTGGCAGTTTTTCCCAATTCAACCCTTCCATTTATCTGTGCTTGTGTTTCTTCCAGGTAGTGTCTCATAGATGAGCCCATACATCAGCTATTTTCTGAACCACTTATACAGGGGTCTGGAGCCTATCCCAGCTGCTGCGGGATAAGAAGTACACCCCAGACAGGCCGGCAGTCTATTGCAGCGTTAACACGGAGAAACAGACAACCGTTCATCCTCACATTAATAAATACGGCCAATTTAGAATCACCAATTAACCTAAAATGCACGTCTTTACACTATGGGATGGAGCTGGAGCACCTGAAAAGAACTCACACAGGCATAGAGAGCGCATGCAAACTCCAGGCAGAAAGGCTCCAGCCATCTGGTAGGTTTGAAATCAGGACTTTCTTGCTATGTCGCGACAGTGCAGCACTGTGCTACCCATAACTATACTGTCACCAAAAAAATACGAGGGCATACAGATGTCAATCAAAATGATTAAATTTATCTCACTAGGACCTTCACTTACTTGCAGACTCAGAAGGGATAACACCCGTGTTTCTCATCTTGCAGTCAGAAACTCCAACTCTGCTGTTTTATAGCTGGTAACAGTAGTCCTTGCTCTGCACTGAAGATATGCAGCAAGCTGGAGGGCCACTCTAATCAGAAGAACTGGCACCAGGTGGAGATCCTGTTCATGTGTCACCATGTTAAACTCGCTATGGCAGCAGAGCAGAACTACTGATGTTAATTGTGGCTCAAGACAGATAAGTTTGTCTAAAGTATGAAGAACTAAATTGAGAGATAGTTGATTCTTACTCCATTATTTATTGATCCAAAGCATATATATTTATTAATGTACTTTAAAAAGTGGTGGTGAGCCTCTTTTCACATACACACACCAGTGCCTCTCACTACCATCACAAATACAATATCATTCTGCTGTAACCACTACAGAACCACTACAGGCCTGCAGTGTATTGCTATAAATGACTGATATTTATTCTTAACTTAAGCACTGATTTGGTAATAGCCTTTAGAATAATTGCGCATTTGTGGGTACAAGTAAGCACAAATGCTAGGAACAATGTTGAAAACAAAGAAAGGGAGAAGCAAATACATTTTGTATTAGTGTTCAGCCATATAGGAAGCAGAAGTTCTGAGTAATTAAAAATATCTGCTTGAACAAAGCTGATCCATTGTCTGACCTAAGATAATTTGTATCACAGCACAGTGCAGAGTGCCCTGGAATCTCTTAGTGAGGTTGACTGTCAGTAGCAGTGTAATTATGTTGGAAGAGTTCAGCCACTGCAGATAAAAGTCTTGCAGGGGAAAAATTGCTTCTGCACAATTTCAAAAATGGTCGTAATATAACCACTGTTTCTTAGCACTAGCTGACTGGTTCGTTGTTTTCCTGTCTATACTTTATTATGTACGTTTATTATACTATTTGCACATTAACTTGACTGGGAAAGCTTATAAAGGTTCTTATGAATCTGGTAAGAATTTTTTGGTTTCAGTTGCATGACTTGTTGCCCTATGACAGTTTGGATAGACTCCAGCACCCCTGCGACCCTGAATTGGATAAGCGAAAGGTGATGGATGGATAGATGGACTTCAAAAGATACACTAAAACACACTTAGCATATACAGCACATCATATGCAACTGACGAGTCACTGGACTCGAAGGAATCAAACCTAGGAACCAAAATTGTTCAATTATATACTGGTAAAAATAACTGGGTTCCTTAGATACGCTGTATCTAAGGAGTTTAAAAATCTGTAATTCTTTATTAGCTTTTTCCAAACCAAACATGCAAATGCAAAACATTAACAAAATATTCCACTATTATCATGTAAGGTACAAATATTAGTATGCTTGGCATACACTACTCACAAAAAGTTAAGGATATTTGGCTTTTGGGTGAAATTTATGGAAAATGTAGAAAGTTCATGCTACAGTGATATTGTATCATGAAAGTAGAGCATTTAAGTAGAAGCATGCAATGGTGATTTCCTCATCTCAAAAAATGTATTGAAACAAAAGCCAAAGACAGTGGTGGGTATACCACAACAGAAAATCTCAATGTCTCAATAATTTGTCATGTGCCCTTGATCATCAATTACAACTTGACTTCTGTGACTCTCCCAGTCTCTCTGTATCTCTGTTGCAACCTGCGGACAACACTCTGTGACACTCTAAGCTCAGTGGCCACTTCTCTCTGAGAACATCCTGTTTGATGCCTTGCAATGGCGAGGTACTGTTGATCAATTGTTAGGTATCGTCTTTGTCTCATGATGTCAAAATGTGAACAGCATGATGAACAGGACTGTTTAAATACCAATTCTAATCGAACCAGAAAATGTACTGGTCGATTCATGGATCAAACACCAGTTGTGAATTTTGCCATTAAGCACCTTATTAGAGAACAGCAAGTTATGCAAAAAGTACTGAACCACTGAACAGTTGGAAATGTGCATTCAAAAGTGTAGAAAAGGTCAAATTAAGTTCACCTGTAAAGGTTACAGTGCATTCTAGGTGCATCCTGAAATTTCACTTGAAAGCCGAATATCCTTAACTTTTTGTGAGTAGTGTGCGCCAAGCATACTAATATTTGTAGCTTACGTAATAACAGTGGAATATTCTGTTAATCTTTTGCATTTGCATGTTTGGTATGAGAAAAGCTAATAAAGAATTACAGATTTAGTAGTGTATATACATTCACCCGCCAGTGTTTTGGGTACACCTGTTCAGCTGATCCCTAACTCAAATATCTAATCAGACAATCACATGGCAGTAACTCAATGCATTTAGGCATCTAGACATGGTAAACACAAACTGTGGAAGCTCAAACAAAGCAACAGAATGGGGAAGAAAGGTAATTTAAGTAAATATGAATGTGACATGGGTGTTGGTGCCAGACGGGCTGGTCTGAGTATTTCAGAAACTGCTGGTCTCTTTAGATTTTTCCACACAACCATTTCTGAGGTTTATATAGAAAGGTCCCAAAAGAGAAAATATCGAGTGATCGGCCTCCAAAACCACCAGATCTCAAAAAATAGAGCACCTTTATGATGACACAGAATAAGACATTGGCACCATGGATGTGCAGCTGACAAATCTGCAGCGACTATATTACAGTATTGTGTCAATGTGGATCAAAATCTCAATTAAGGCATTTCTGAAAGCATCAGGGGGACAAACTATGTACTAGCAAGGTGTCTTTAAAAAATTGGTCAGTGAGTGTCTATGGCTAGTTCGGAGTCTGTCCTGACCTTCAGTATAGCTAAACTTTTTTAAGTATCATTATATTTTCATGACGTTGTCGATGAATCCTTCTCCTCTTATTTTTTGATGAGTATGCTATTTTTTTTTTTTTACCTGCATAGGCAAACCATAGCTACCAGTGCTTTGGCTACTCTGGATGTGTAGCATTCACAGATGTGCAGCAGAATGCATCATTTTAGTGGCTACACCTGAATCACACATATGGTGTATGCCTGTGTGAGTGACGTTCTTGTTTTGCCTGCAGCTTTTGGATTTAACTCAGCACTGTGAAACTAGGTTTTTTGCAGAGTTTCTGTTGCACAACTAAGTTAACATTTAGAGACTACAGTGGAATATATGAAGGAAGTAAAAATGCAATTTCCCTGTGGGATCAATAAAGTATTATGATTCTGATTCTAGTTAACAACTCCCAGCTGATCCTGGTAAAATAAATGCCAATGCTACAATCATTTCCTCTATGAAATATGAACTACCTAAAATTTTGAATTTATCACAGCACACACAGCACTTGTACACTGCTCTCACCAAGTTTATTATTGTTAACTAAAAATAAACTAAAAGAGAAAATAGTGTTTGTTAACTGAAATAAAAATAAAAACTGGACTTTTGGTAAAAATCAAAACTAACTAAAATTACATTGTGTGCTCACGAAATGAACTAAAATAAAACAAAAATATACAGGAAATATGCTTAGTTCTAGTCTTTGTCAGTTGGATTAATTTTGGTCAGACAGCTTGTCTGATTAGACTTTGGTGCATCTGTTTATTGAGATTCAGGATATCTGCATGCCTTATCCACCTTCACAAAGTTTTGTGTTTGTATTGTAATTTCTGATCTAAACATCTTAAATCTTCCCCTGACAGAAACTATCCATATTATAATTAAGAAAACTAAAACTAACACACTGAAACTAATAAATCTAAACTAAAACTAAACATTTTCAAACAATAAAAACTAAACTGAAATGAGCAATGATCAATGTTTTGATACCTGGTGGGAGAATGTAAGGCTTTAAAAAAGCAACTACACTATGTTTATGGTGGTTCCAAAATGTTACTAATGTCTTCAAGAAAAGAAAGAACAAAAAAAATTTAAAACATGTGTCTCCTTTATGTTTTGTGTTTTATTAACAACTGAAAGCCAGAAAAGTACAATGCCAAATTTACCTATAGTTTCTGCACTATATTAATGCAGCTTGGTTTGTTCTACAAGGCTCGAGGTCCAGTGTGAGACTGATGTGGCACAGTGAAACTACCTCATCAGGGCCAGTGAGCGAAGACTTGTTTTTTTCCTCAGACTATTGAAATACATTGAATGAACTGCCAGTCAAGTCACTGGTCAAGGTGTGATGACTACATTCTTCCAAGCAGAGACAGAAAGAGAGGAGTTGGAGACAGATAAAGAAATGAAAACGGCCAGAAAGACATACACGCAGAGGGTGGGCATATATAAAAAGATGGAGACCCGTGGCAAGAGAGAATGACAAATTAGAGAGTGTGAAAAAGAAAGAACGACAGAAAATCTATAGACTCAGAGCTGAAACTGTGTGCGGCCCTTGTTGAAAGCAGTGTTGTACATAAAGGATAGGAAAGCCTTTTTATCTCACCAAGTTGCTGCAATGAGGAAGGAGGGTTGAAGATTGTTGCCAAAGAGCAGAGCTCTGTTCACTTTGAACTCAAACTATTCTACAAGCAGATTTGCTTTAAGATGCTGAAAACCCACCAGCATGAAATGGTGCAAACTGCAAAACAGCTGTGATTGAGTATCACTAATATAATAAAGGCATTAGGCTAGAATCGAGCTGAGTGGGAGAACATTTTTGCCAAAGTGCAATACTCGAGTGAAATTGACTGTTTATATCAATCTGCAAATTACTGTAGTTCTAAAGTTATTAAACCAGCGTCAAGATAAAAAGTGCTTCAAAAAACTCAAACGTGTCAAATTCAGTATTCCTGTTTTTTAACACCAAAATGCATTTTTTTAAGTATTGGCTACTGTTTTGCAACACACGGCACACATGCAAAGATACCATTTCTGCATTCATGTTGCATCTTCCAAAAGGTAAATTATTCATTACGTCCCTCAGTGGTGGAAATGTCACAGGAATGTACTGTCACAGTAACATAAACACTTTTTTGGATAGCCTATATCCACTTTATGTCCAACCTTGTTTCATACACAGCCGCATGATTACTGTACACAAACAGGGTTTAAGCACTTACCTCAGTTTCTGGGAAGATTGCTTTTAGGTTAATGTTTTCCTGTTGCAAAGATCTGACAGTCTTTTGAAAGATCAATTACATTTCTCCTTTTCTATTGGATTATGAAGTATTATCTCACTGTAATTGTGCTCTACACTGAATTACAAGGCAGTAATTTTACTCCATTACCTCTATTCAATTAACGTACACACCAACAACATAATTACCATTCCATCAACATTAACACCCACCAGCCGTCTTCAAAGGCTCAACCGAAGCAGCCAGTGGAGGGAGGCCACAGTTGCGGTCCTGTTACCCGTCACGCCCCTGTATGATTTACTCATCATTACTGTGACAGCAGCTGATGGGTGTTGCGGACTGATATAGCAACAAGGACCTGAACTACCGCCACAGGCAGTGAGTCACCAGCTGCATGGCATGTATCTGTGTGTTTGTGCAAGTGTGTGTTGGTGTTTGTACAGAGGTGTTGGAAAAAAAATCTTCTATGGTCTTTTTATCTGTTATGTTCAGTCCAACTGTTTGATCTTCCTCTCGGCTTTGCTTACAGCAACATGACACCTTTCACATAAAAAAATAATATGACACCAATGCTGCCACAACCTCATTATGACTTTTTTGAGAAATACTCTCATGTGCTTATTTGTTGAGTTACTAGAGATGAGAAAACCAATAACACTTGTGTCTTTATAATAAATATGTGTTGCTTGTTTAATTGCTGGACTATTGGTTGGGTAGAGCATTTGTTGTTGTTTTTCTCTTATGTAATTGTGCCATCGAGTTTTGCAGTGTTTGTCAGACAGAATAAACACTACAAAATTGTATTTTTAGATGTTGTGATTTTTAGATTAAATGATTACTTGATTTGTTGGGGATATAATTAGTGGATTATTAAATAATACAAAATAACGAGTTCTTTCAGTTCTATTGACTGTAAGTGTAGTTTTGAGAAAAAGAAAGTAGGGAAGAAAGGCCTTAAAGTTAATTTAAATGTGGCATGATTTTCTGTGCCAGACGGGCTGGTCTGAGTATTTCACAAACTGTTGATCTATTGGGATTTTCCCGCATAACCATCACTAGGGTTTACAGAAACTGGTCCAAAAATAAGAAAATATCCAGTGAGCATCTCTGGGTGAAAATGCCTTGTTGATACCAGAAGTAGAGGAGAATGGCAGGCTGCTTCAAGCTGATAGAAAGGCAACAGTACTCATTACAAGCAAGATATGCAGAACAGCCTCTGTGAATGCACAACATGTTGAACCTTGAAGCAGATGGACTACAGCTGCTGAAGACCAGACAATGTGTCATTCCCTTCAGCCAAGAAAAGGAAAATCAGGCTACAGTTTACATCAGTTCACCAAAACTGGAAAATAGATAATTAGATAAAAATTGCTTGATGTAATGAGTCTTGATTCTACTTGCGTCTACTGCAACATTCAGAATTTGGCATAAACAACATAAAATCATGGCTCTGTCCTATTTTGTATAAATGGTTCAGGCTTGAGGTGGCAGTGTAATGTGTTTGATATTTTCTTGGCACACTTTGGGCCATATGAGCATTGTCTGACCATGTCCATTTCTTTAGGACTACAGTCTAACCATCTTCCAGCATGTCACAAGGCTCAAATCACCTCAAACTGGGTTCTGAACAAGACAATCAGTTCACTGTACTCAAATGGTCTCTACAGCCACCAGATCTTAACCCAATACCCAATAGAGCACCTTTGGGATGTGGTGGTACAGGAGATGGGCATCATGGATGTGCAGAATCAGAATCAGGATCCTTTAATAATCACAGTGGGGAAATCGTTTACATTACGGACGCATGTGCAGCTGGCAAATCTGCAGCAACTTCATGCTGTATCTAAACATGGACCATAATCTCTGAGGAATGTTTTCAGCACCTTGTTGAATCTATGCAGCAAAGAAGCAATGAAGTTATGAAGGTAAAGTAGGATTTAACCCAGTGCAATGAAGGTGTACTTAATGAAGTGGCCAGCGAGTATATGTAAAAATAACTGGTAGGATTGATTACACTTAGCACAAGGCAACGTCAGCTGTAAATTAGACGTATCTCCAACCTGGATCATTGATCTCTGCTCAGGTGTGGTGACACCAGCTTTTAGTAATTAACCTAGCTAATGGAGCAGGAGTGAAACAGCTGCTAGGAGTTACATAAGACATCAGTTCCCCTACATAAGATACACTGACCAGTGCTGTTTACTACTCTGTGAGGTCACCTAGTAGGTAGAGGCTCACTCAGCAAAAACAATTACTTCCAACAGGGGGTCTGAGGCAGAGTTAAAGGCTGTCTTTTAATTTGTGGTCAATATGGTTAACGCACAGCAGAGAAGACTGTGAGCAGTGTGGTTTCTGGCGGGTGAAGAAGAAATGACAAGACTCTTGGTATTAAATGAACATCTTCAAATGCACATCTTTGAAGTGTGGATATTGGTACTTCTTGTGAAGAGCTCACCTCCATCTGAATCACTGCAACTGTAAGGGAACTAGCTGCGCATGGCCAAGTGGCAACATACAGTAGTGTTAGACCTCCAGCTCATCAGCTGGCTTAGCTATTACAAGGGTTAACAGAGCAAAACATGTTGTTGACTATGGCATTGCATTAGTTCCACTGCATTAGACACAATGACTATCTCTGTGACAGCATCTCATTTACAAGCACTCACAACACACATGCAGTCTTTATTTCACATAGGGAAATGCACAGGATCCCCATTTACAGCACAGTGGTGTGTTTCACGTACAGTGTATACACCACATTTGGTAAATTCACTGCTATTCTGTTGTAGATGTGTTCACTTACACAACCGTCTTTATTTGAATGGAAACGAGCACAGCAATGTCCTATTTCACAGCACAACAGGCCTACAAGCACACACTCAAAGGGGGTCATATGCATAATATCTTTATGGTAAATTAGATACTTTTTATATATCTTCCTATTGTATCAAACACACAGGGCTTTATAATGGCAGTAACTGAGTCCTATTCATCATAATGATAGGTTTTTATTTTGAACATACTTAATGCACATGACTGCAAAGCACTTCAACCTCATGTTTATGCATTTTTGTTCACATGCATGTACAATGTCCCATTCTGTATCACAGCTTATCTCTGGTTTCTACCCACAAGCAGACTCAACTGTAAGACGCTCAAACAGCAGCATTTCATAAATCTGTAGAAAATGCAGGATTTATTCTGTGATGAGTGGTACCGCTTTGCCTAAAGGGACTGATTTCCTTCATTTCCCTGGGTAGCGTCTGGAGAATCTTTGCCTGGAATTATTGCTGTGCTGTGACTGTTAGTCTTGTAGAGACTACGTACAGTAATAATAACCCTTTAGTTTAAAACGTAGCTAAAATGAGAAGCTTAAATATAACAGTATTAGAAAAACAAAGGAACCAGCATTTTCACAGCGGGATCAGTTAAAGTCAGGCCCCAAACTTAAAATGTCTTTTGAGGATTTAATGGGGAGTCCTTAATAATAAGTCTGGAAAATATGGCAGCACTTCTTTTTCTATGGTTCTTAGGGGGTACATTTCTATTAATAACCTGCAAAATTAAACTCAAATGTTCACCACCAGGGGGCAACATTTCACCAGTGGGTGTTTTGAGATGTTTTTTTTCATATGCCTCATGCTTTTTTCTTTTAAGCCCAGTTCCCATTTGCTAAATAGGCTTTACCTTTTCCCAGGCTCTCGTAGCTGGGGGGTTCATCACACCTGATTCAACCTTCTTGGGAAAAAGGTAATGTTTTGTTCCCTACCCAATGCAGAGCCATTCACGTATCACTGAAAAAATAAATGAAGTAAATAAAAATGCCTATTATTTTTGTGCTTAATAACAACACTGCAGGATGTTCACACCTGGTTGGTGCTCTGTGGTGCTTATTTAGTGAGTAAAAGATACTTAACCATGGTTACAGAGTCTTCAGTTTTACTACTGGTGCTTTTTTATTAGAAACTTAGGGTTGGTGTGGATGCTCTGACCTCAGGAGGTTTTCCAGTTCAGAATTTCCAACTTCCCACTTCAAATGGAACTACTGCTTGAGAAAATAAAATTTACGTTTACCTGATGCGCTATCTTGTGGTACACATTAATATTGCAAGAAAGGACGGCTCGACCCCACTTCAACTTTGATTGATTTATCTTCAACACAACACAGACATTTTCTACATGAAGCCATGGCGAATGCTTCTTCACATTAAGTTCAGAAGGCTTTAAATTATATTTTAACCCAGAAATTCACAAAAAGTACCTTTAAAATCCCAATAGTATTGCAAATGTTGTAGGTACAGGAGATGCTTGACAATAACAACAACTAGGGCTGGACAATATGGAACAAAATTATCATTAAAGCCCTGCTGAAACATTGGCACCGTTTTACCAAAGAAAAAGGTTATGTGACGTAAAAGGTATTATCAATCTAGATAGATAGATAGAAATCAAATCAAAACCATGATATGTCAAAAGTGACTTTGTTAAAAATAGTTTATATACAGAACTGTACAGCAAGTTTATATGGCGGCATATAAAAATCAAAGAAAACAGTGACAACCTGGTGAACAAACTGACGAGACTAAGTCTATCAGAAGCCTGAATATCAAACCTATATTAATACATCTTCTATGAAAATAATTTAATGCCTGTGTTGCTAATAACTGCTAACATATTTCCTAAACAAATCACTGTGCAGCTCTTCGCTGCTTCATTTCCATATTAGTGTTCTGGGAAGGATTTTCCCTATGATATGTGGAAACTACAAGACAGAACTAATGAAATTGTTTGTGCTGCTCCTCACACATCCTCGCATGTATGTGCGCGCACACACACACACACACACACACACACCTACAGACCAACCCTCCTCCCAGTTGTCTTGCCTGGCACCAATTTCCACAGACACAGATGGTGATGAGCAAAAGAGATATACACTGGGAGACAGACAGAGACCGAATGGCTGCGTTTGATGCCATAATTTTATGTTAGATCTTTTTCTTCTCCCACTTTTCATGTACCTGCTTCATACATCACTCAGTCTCTTATCCACCCATACATAATTTCTTTCCAGTGCCTCCATCTGTCACTCTCCACCTCCATCAATTCCTCTATATGGACTCTTAGCGCAGCCTTTGAGCTCCCAGCAACAGTATTCATCTGTTCACCCCTCATATTCGTCAAACCACATCATACCATGCATCATGACCTTTTATTAACTTCTGAAATGTGACCTTCATGTAATCCATCTTTCCGCCTCCATGTAAGCACCTCTCCACCTGCTTCAGGTCAAAGTAAAGATGCTTTTTTATTTTCCATCAGAACTTGTTTGTTTGTTGAGCTCTTACAAGATTTAACCTAGATCATTCGCCCCTTATAGAATCAATATTAATCTACACACTTACCAGCTGCATGCCACAGATGAAGGCCAAGGTGCACCTGCCACTACAACACCCCATGATGTCCCCCTGCCTGTCTCTGGAGGTCCACGTGGAGCAGAAACTCTGGGTAATTCCCAAATCTCTCCTTCAAAATCCAAAAGCCCCCAGAGGGCCGTCTGGCTGGACTGCAGCCCAGGTAGGAGAACCGCCTGGCCGGGCTCGGAGGACACGGCACTGCCCCTGCACACTCTGGAGCTTAAGGGAACGAAAGGCGGCTACTTAAACCTGTAATGGTTCCCTGGATTCCCAGCACACATGGGTCCGAGATAGAAGGTGGGTCTTGGGGACAATTCAAGTCCACGGAGCTGGGGATGTAGACAAACCCTTTCCAGTTTAGTAACCTGCTTAATCAGCCGGCGCGGTGCATTTCAACACATGTGACACAAATAAAACTCGCCTTCTTTATGAGGGCACTCCTGCGGCGAGCAAAGGTTACAGCGACTTTCCACTTATGCCTACAGAGTTCACACTTGTCCACACGTCACCTACAACCACCTCGGTTGGTCGCATCCTTATCACAATGATGAGCACACTGAGCTGACACAGTCCTGTACAGCAGCCACTTAAAGACACCGGGAGGCTGAAAAAAATGAGATTAGATGAATATATTCCCCCCCAGATTAAATCTCCTGTTTGATAATCCGATTAAGCGCCGCTGGCATTCGCCAGAGTGAAACCGCCTAATTTGTTGTAGGGTGGAGAAAACAAGTGAAAGTGCTCCCTGCCTCCTCTCCTCTCCTCTCAGGGGGAGTAACGGACACGTAGCGGCAACATCCTTAACCAAACACCGCGGTCCTAATCCTGTTTTAGATCCTCCGGTAACTGCTGTGTTTTATCCAGCGCGAAAAAGGCCATTAAAATGTTGCCCGGCTGTTGTTCTATGTCAACAGCCACTGGAAGCTGGTGTTGGTGGCTCTTTTGGCTAATGGGTCCTCCTTTGGTTCATCTTCCCATCAGGTCCGCGACACAACTGCCGTTTTGTGAACCCCTTCCGCCGCTGGTCGCTTCATTCGCTGCTGCCTCCGCTACAACGACTGCATTTCTACAATGTTTTTTTTTTCTTTTCTTTTAGAAAGAAAAAGGACAGAAGAGCATGTCCAAATTTCATACAGAGAGGGATGGGGATGAAATTTCAGGTCGAAGTAAGTCTCCAAACGTAACGCGCAAAGGGTGAGGTAAGCGGGGAAAAAAGCGGGTAAGTTTAGTTTGTCGTCTCGGGGGTTGTCTTCAGGGAGTGAGAAGGGGAGACAATGGGAACCGGGATGGACCAACGGACCGAGAGAGACAGCCGAGAGGAGCGTCTCCCGCCCGCCATCTGTCAAGTCAAATACCACAGCGCAATGCTGCCGTTCCCGGGGAGATTTTCAAAATAAAGGTGGAACGATAACGATTGAAAGGTCCCTGGTTCGATTCCAGGTGGGAGCATAGGAAGGTCATCCGTTGTAGAAACTCTGCTAAATTACCAGTGCCCTCTTGGGGGGGATGAAAGAGAGCCGCTGAAGGTACATTGAGAGTGAGCGGACGCCTGAGAAATGGAAAAGAAGGTCTATATGCAGAGCAGAGTTGTTATAGTTCTCATTTCAGTTTCCAGAGCAGGTTTGCTTGCTTCAGTTTAATTTTTTTTAATGTACCTTCAGCTGCTCCCTTGTAGTTTCCTTAAGTGGTTGCCATGGCAGATTAACTCACGTTGGTAATTTGGCAGAGGTTTTAAGTTAGATGCCCTTTCTGACACTACTCTCCATGGTAAGGTAGGTATAAGTCCCCACCTGGAATTGAACCAGGGCCCTTTTGCTTACAAGGTAAATGTGTAAACCACTACACTATGGGGACCTTTTTAATTTTTTTTTCATCATTCTAATTTTTATTTTTTATTTCTGTTAGGATCCCCTGTAGTGTAGTGGTTTGCACATTTGCCTTGCAAGCAAAAGGTCCCTGGTTCAATTCCAGGTGGGGACACAAACCCCTCTCACCATGGAGGGTTGCATCAGGAAAATCATCCAGCATGAAACCTTTGCCAAATTACCAATGCAGATTAATCTAATGTGGCAGCCCCTTGGTGGAGAATACAAGGGAGCAGCCGAAAGGTATGTTTTTTATTTCAGTTGACTAAAGCTAACATTTAGTTTTAGTTAACTATGATAACCTTGGTGCAGAGCTGTAGTCACTACAGAGGGATAAGGTGATAAGCCATACCATTAAGATATGGGAAAAAATTGTTGAAGCTGGATTAAAAAAAGAGGTGACCGTCAGTGAGCAGCAGTATGGCTTCATGGTGAGTGAGAATGCTGATGGAGAAGTATAAAGAATGTCAGAAGGAACTGACACGTCCAAAATCCAGCCCGGGGCCAGTGACAGCCCCAGGTCAGATTTTACACAACCTGTAGCTCCTGTCCAAAAAAGTATTATTTATGGCCCACCAGCCTTGTATAAATAAATCATACAAGTTCAAAATGCAATTTTTCTTTTCATCTCATGGTGGAAGAACCATGTGTTCTATGTTACAAGCTTCTGGAAATTTTTCTTCCACTTGGTGGCTTTAAAAATAAGAAAAAAAATCAATAGTGATAGTGCTGCTTTCAGGAGACATGGAAATTACAATATTTTTTCCACTGAAATAGGAAATGGTTGTATTTGCCTAATTTGCCAAGAGAGTATTGCCATACATAAGGAATTCAATGTAAAGTGACACTTTCAGATGAAACATGCTAATACATAGAACAAGCTATGTTGTAATATTTCCAAACTTATTAAAAAAACCTGTGGAGTGCCTCAGGGATTGAAATCAGGACATGTTCTTGTTAATAAAGATATGTTACTCCTCAGAGATGTAAACAATAAACACGGCATCTCTTTGCATTCTTATGCTGATAACCACACATTTGATTCCCTTTTCAAAAGTATTTTTGTTATAAATGTATGTAAAAAAAATTATGGCTTAAAAAGACAACAATTTTAGTCGTGTTCTAAACCTTAAGGAGAAAAACCTATTGCAGAGTGAATTCTTTCGGCCTTACTCCTAGCACAAAACCTGGGGGTAATCTTTAACTACGATTTTAACATCAGGGCTCATATGGGATTTGTAACTGTATCTGCTTTTTTCACTTGAGAAATATTGTTAAAGTGTAACCTTTTCCCTCTCTGTATGACTCAGAGAAACTGATGGATGCTTTTATATCTAGAAGGCTCGATTACTATAATGCTCTGCAATCTAGTCGACCTAAAATGTTTTATACCAACAACAACTGATTCAGAACTCTGTAGCCAGACTGCTTCCTTGGACCAGAAGGACAGGGAGCGCTTTACACCTATTTTGAAGTCCAAACACTGGCAGCCTGTCAATTTCTGTATTGTTTTTAAGTTTGCACTTTTTAAAGCACTTCATGATCTCACTCCAGTATGTTTGTCTCACATGCTGACAGTGTATGAACCATTACATCCCCTCTGGCCCTTCAGCATGAATCTGCTTGTTGTTTAGATGTGCAGGACAAAAATGTTGGGAAAGGCAGCTTTTAGCTTTTATGACCTGAGCTGACAGAAGAATTTGCCAGGGGACCAGAGAGCAGCTGAAAGTGTTTAAATCTTTAAACATGAACTTAAAACCTAACTCTTCACCCTGGCTTTTGACTGAATATGCCCTATAGGTGTCACTTACTTTATTTTTATTTTCTTTCCGAGTTTTAATTAGTATTATTTTTAATTATTTTGGATTTTTACATGTCATTACATGATTTTATTTTTGTTCACTGATTGGACCACATTCACTATCATATATTTTATTGTATCCTGTCTTTTTTATTGTACTTTAACTATCCTCTTTTTAATTTGTTTTATTTCTATATTTTTAGTTTGCCTAAATTTTATTTGACGTACCCTTGGCCTGGTTATCGGCCATTCATTCATCCATCCATCCATCCATTTCTTGTGCGTATCCAATTCAGGGTCGCAGGGAACACTGGAGCCTATCCCAGCTGTCATGGGGCAAAGGATGGGGTACACCCTGGACAGGTCACCAGTCTGTTGCAGAGCCAACACAGAGAGGCGGACAACCATTCACGCTCACATTCACACCTACTGTCAATTTAGAATTGCCAATAACCTAACCCCTTTGCATGTCTTTAGACTGGGGGAGGAAGCCAGAGCACCCGGAGAGCATGCAAACACAGGGGGGCCTAAGCTGGCCAGCTGCTGGATTCTCTTGCTGGACTCTTGCTGTGAAGTGACAGTGATAACCACTACACCACTGTGCTTCCCAATTATAGACCATTTCAAAATTGTATTTATATCTTTGATGTCTTGTCTTTTTAATTCATTTTATCCATGCATTTTCTTCTGCTTATCCAATTCAGGGTCACCGGGGGCCAGGAGCCAATCCCAGCTGCCAAGGGACAAGAGGTACACCCTGGACAGGTCACCAGTCCATCACAGGGCTAACTCAGAGACACAGACAACCATTCATGCACACATTCACACCTACAGTCAATTTAGAATCAATAATTAACTTAACCCCACGTGTGTCTTTGGACTGAGGCGCTCTACTCTATGTAGACTCCACCACACAGGGGCTCCAGCTGGCCAGTGGATTTGATCCCAGGACCTTCTTGCTGTGGGGCAGTGGTGCTGACCGCAGTGTCACCCCTTTCATGCACACACTCACACTTCAATAGATGCATCAGAAGCAATTAGGGGTTCCGTATCTCGCCCAAAGGTGCTTTGGCATGTGCGCTGGAGGAGCCTGGGATCAAACTACAAACCTTCTGATTGATAGGTAACCCGTTCCACCTCCTGATTCACAGCTACCTGTTTATTATTGCTTATTAATTTCATTTCATTGCTTCTTGTTTTTGTCTTGTGTGGTGGTTAGTACTGTAACCTCATAGAAGTAAAGGCCTGGGTTTGAATCCACTGGCTGGCTAGAGTTTGTATGTTCTCTCTGTGCCTGCATGGGTTCTCTCCAGGTACACTGTCTTTTTCCCAGAGTCCAAAAAAACATGCAGGGTTAGGATAAAACGGCAATTTCAAATTGATTGTAGATGTGAACGTCTGTCAGTTTCTCTGGTTAGCCCTATGATAGACTGATGACCTGTCCAGGGTGTACCCCGCCTCTTTCCCAAAGGCAGCCGGAGTAGGTTCCAGTCCCTCTGTGACCCTGAATCAGATATGTGGCAGAAAATAGGTAGACTTCTTGTTATGTCTTATCATCACTTTGTCAATAATCTGTAAAGTGTCTTGAACTTCACTAACCTGCATGAAGGTCAGTGAAGGTGCTATTCAAATAAAATCTGACTGATAGTTTTTAGCAGCTTCAAGAAGTCAGTACAGTGATTATGTACTTCATCTTTTTTAACCTCCTGAGACCCTGCGTCCTCATATGTGGACATTACATTTGACTTTTCTGCACCTTATACGTTCTTCTGCTCAACACAGACCTGTTGTATCCCAGGAAAGCAGCACTCAGGAGGTTAAACAATACTTGTTCTTATTCCTTATTTTTTGTTTTTATTTCCTAAAAGTCGACAGTATTCATTATTTTATTCTATATGATGTACGGCAAACATCAGGAAACAAAAGGCCACCTAAAAAGCCTTTGTATGCATGATTTATTCCTTTCTGATAGTTTTAGTCTTTTGGGCTTTTATTTTGAAGGCAAACCCTGCCGACTTTCTCCTGTGCTGCAGCTGCATCTGTCTGACTTGATGAGGCTGATGTTCTGCTCGGCAGGGGAGCGGCGCGGTTCTTTCACTCACTGAAACGCAAACATGTAGAGAGAGATGCAGCCTCGGTCGGTGTGCAGCTGCTCATGAACATGGCCTTTACCCATTATCATGAACAAGTCTCTCTCTCTCTCTCTCTCTCGCTCAGTTGGGAGTCCGCTCTGAGCTGTCAGGATAATAATTTTATCCCCCATTTTTCATTCACTTAATTGAAGTCTAAATGGTTTCCTGATAACTTGCTATTAAGGCTAAACATTTTAAAGGAAAAAAATCATGTTGCTTATTAAAATTGCTCGCAAATATCTATAAATTATTGGAAAGGGCCTTGGGTGAACACTTCAGAGGAGGATTGCCTCATTTATAAATGACACTTAATTCTGTGTCATTTTCACAATATCTGCACAATCTAGCAGAGGCTTTCCAGCTACCAGCTACAGCCAAATGAAGCTTCAAGATACTCCTTGAAACAAGCAGTTTGTTCCTAATTAAAGGAAGAGAATCTGTGTGTGTGTGTGTGTGTGTGTGTGTGTGTGTGTGTTGTGGGGTCACTTGTGCCACGCCTATAAAATGGCCAGCAGTTTAAACAGACACAGAGGTGGAGAGGCTATCACTCCTTTAGCTAGACAACATAATGGCCTGCTTTCCCCTCACCATCAATCTTTGTCACAGTCTGCCCCTCCCACACACACCCAAAAAAACACACACGCAGCCAGGTACACACACACATGCACAGACAAATGCACACACACATACACACATTCGAGCCACACGCAGTGGGACAGGAGTTTAATTATGCCTCTAATCTTGAGTGACAGTGGCATATATAATGGCTGGCTCCCCAGGGCCATGTGTTGAGGCATCCACCCATTCATCCACCCATCCCTCCTTCTATTTATCATCTTACTTACTTAGTCATCCATCACTCCATCAACCAATATTTCCACTCAACTTCTCACTTATCATCAACTTCCTTTCACCTTTTTTTTTACCTACTGTTCCCTGCTCTTTTTCATTCTTTCTTTCTGTCCCCATTTTTGTGGCTTCATAGCCGCTCAGAAATTCAGCCTCTCTAATTTTCCCTGTCACACATCATCTGCTTTTCTGAAAAGGCATCTGAACCAGCCAGTCAGGCTTTTGCCCAAAGCCTCTGACCACCAATGGTGAGGCCCTTCGCGGTTCAGGGGTGACTAAATGGCAAGGCTCTGCCATGTGTGTACATCTTACATGTAATATCAGCAGATACGGGAGGTAGTAGTATGGAATGAGTAGTTCTGAAATGGTTAATATGGAGAAAAATCACAAAATTATCAGTGAATATTTTTATTTGCAAAAATGGTGGTATTCTGATTCTGAAAAATATTACTGATTCCAGCTCATTAAATGTGAAAATTTTCTGGTTTTCGTTGTTCTCTCTGATTGCAAATGAAATATCTTGGGCTTTAAACGTGTCATTTGATTGGCCAAGAAATAATTTGAACATTACACAGTAACGAAAATAATCATTGCAGCCCTAGCAAAACAATATGATCAGACTTTAACCACTGGATGTGCCAGTTATGCCAGTCTGCACATTTTTACTCTAAACTAAAAAGCAAGAACATTTTTGAGCTTAATTAAATAATTACCAAAGTGTGACTTTACTGTTTTGTAATTTTCACCTTTCAGGTGGAATATATTAAAGTTTTTAAATCTATTTAACAGGTCAAAGAAAGAAATGACTCAAAAAAATGGCTGCTTCATTAGACACTGTAGATACCTCAGTATGCACCTTGCTAGTACCAGATTGGACCCCATTTCGCCTTCAGAACTGCTTCATTCTTCATTGCAACGATTCAACAAGGTGTAGGAAGCCTTGTTGACTCTTGAGTCAGAGATTTCAGTCCATGTTAACATGGCAGGATTATGCAGTTGCCGCAGTTCTTCAGCTGTACGTCCATTATGTGAGTCTCTCATTCCACCACATCCCAAAGGTGCTCCTTTGACTGGTGACTGTGGAGGCCATTTGAGTACAGTGAACTCATTGCCATGTTCAAGAAAACAGTTTGAGATGATCTGAGCTTTGGAACATAGTGCGCTATCCTGCTGGAAGCAGGCATTAGAAGATGGCTATACTATGGTCCCAATGGGATGGACATGGTCAGCAACAATAACTAGGTAGGCTGTGGCATTTAAAAAAATGCTCAACTGGCACTAAGGGGCCCAAAATGTGTCAAGAAAATGTGCCCCATACTATTATACCACCACTAGCCTGAACCGTTGATACATTAGAGTATGGATCCCTGCTTTAATATTGTTTACACCAAATTCTGACCCTGCCATCTGAATGTCACATCAGAAATTGAGACTCATCAGACCAGGCAACATTTTCTCAAGCTCCTGTTGTCCAA
Organism: Etroplus canarensis; assembly: GCA_015106775.1. NCBI lineage: Eukaryota > Metazoa > Chordata > Actinopteri > Cichliformes > Cichlidae > Etroplus > Etroplus canarensis. The sequence continues at coordinate 34,614 of VUQH01090837.1, forward strand.
TTTTGGTGAGCCTGTATGAACTGGTGTGGTCTTCTGCTGCTGTAGCCCATCTGCTTCAAGGTTTAAAGTTTTATGCTTCCAAAGATGCTTTTCCACATATTTTACTTGTAATGAGTGGTTATTTGAGTTACTGGTGCCTTCCTATCAGCTCGAAGCAGTCTGGCTATTCTCCTCTGACCTCTGGCGTAAACAAGGTATTTTTGCCCAGAGAGTTGGATATTTTCTCTTTTTTGGACCATTCTCTGGAAACTCTAGAGATGTTTGTGTGGATTAATCCCAGTAGGTCAGCAGTTTGTGAAATACTCAGACCAGAGTTAGAAATAATGATTGTAATGGAAATGATGAATGTGTTCTTCAAACTTTGCCTTCATCAACCCCCCAGCCCCCCATAACCCCTTTTGCAATTACAGCCTGGCAGACCTTAGGCATTGTAGCTCTCATTTTCTCAAGGTAATCTGATGAGAGTTCACCCCGTGCTTCCTGGAGTATGTCTCACAAGATGGATCAGCTTGATGGAGTCTTCCTGCATACCATACGGTCAAGCTGCTCCCACAACAGCCCAATAAAGTTCAGCTTCAGAGACTGTGCTAGCCACTCCATTACAGCCAGAATTCTGGCTGACTGCTTATTCTTTAAATATTGCTGGCATATTTTGGAGGTGTGTGTTGGGTCACTATCCTCTTGAAGGATGAAATTGACCATAATCTAGTGCTGTCCTCAGGGTATGGCACGGTGCTGCAAAATCTTGTGATAGCTTTCCTTCCTCAAGGTCCCTTCCACTCTTTATAAATCTCCAATTTTACCACCTCCAAAGCACCCTCAGACCATCATGCTGCCTCCATCATGCTTGACTGATGGTATTAAGCACTGTTTTTGAATCTTTTCATTTGTTCTGCATCTCACAAAGGTCTTTCTGTTTGATATGAAGACCTCAAACTTTGACTCATTTGTCCACAACACCTTCTTCCAGTGTCCACTCTCTATGCTATTTTGCCCATCTCAGTCTTTTCTTTTTCTTGCCCAGTCTGAGATATGGCTTTTTCTCAGCAAGTCTGCCACAAAATCCAGTATCCTAAAGTTGCCTCTTCACTGTTGATGCTGACGCTGGTGGGTGACTGGTACTATTTAGTACAGCTGCCAGTTGATGACCTGTGAGGCATCTTTGTCTTAAACTACACACTCTCGGATATTTGACTTCTTGCACAGTTGTGCAAGAAGTCAAATATCCCACTTCTTTTTCTGTCCTCGTTAGAGCCAGTTTGTGCTGCTCTCTGAAGGGAGTGGTTAACAGCATGGTAAGAGAGTTTAAGTTTCCTCGCAGTTTCTCGCATTGAATATCCTTCTTTTCTTAGCACAATGGCAGACTGACGGGTCTCTAAAGAAAGTTCTTTCTTTCTGGCCTTGCTGAGCCAGTTAACAAAAAAACAACTGCTGATGCTTCAGATACTAAACAAACCTAAAGAATGGCATGCTCCTTTTTTGGTCCCTTATTAGTCTTTAGTTGTGCAGCACAATTGCAAAAGGGTTTTCTAATGATCAAAAAGCTTTATAAAATGATTAACTTGGATTAGGAGCCATTGATGCTGAGGACTGACAGATGCTGATAATAGGCCCCCATGCAAAAATGTAGATCATTCTTCAAAAATCATATGATTAATTTTAATTGTTTGTGAAATTGATACAGTTCTTTGTGAATTGCATGAAAATGTATTTTCTTTGGAAAACACTGACATTTGCAAACGATCCCAAATTTTTGAGTGGTAGTGTAGGCTACACAATAAAATAACAGTAACCTGCGCTGTTTAAAAAATCTTAAAGAAAATAAAAGAAAATGCATTATTATAGTGACTGGACTGTGCTGTTTTTGCTACTATTCAGTTTAAGCTTTATAGATACTAGTCTGGTTGTCCCTCCATTAGTTTATCTATGCACACTGAAATAACAAGTTTAAACTTAAAAAACACAAACTGAATCAGAGTCACAGAAAAGAAGTAAATGAAGAAGGAAGAGTGGAGGAAAAGCAAGCAAAGTAACACTCATTTAAAAGGAGTGCCGGCACAGGGGCAGACATGTTAGATAACACCTTGTACTCAGCCTATTGGGAGAAAATTGAGCATACATCACCCAAATTGTGTTGGTATGGTTGTGAATTCAGGGATTTGTGCATGCATCTGCTGTGGTACTATCTTCTTGTTAGGCAGATTTGGTTGGCTATTACTAAAGAAACGCATGTAGCCACTGCGCTACCAAAAATGTGGATGTTATTAAAGCACAGGCCTTTCCAGTTAAACAAGTAATTTTAATGAACAGGAAAGAAGGCAAACAAAATGAACATAGAGAACTGGACTTATGGACTTGCTATCTGTGGAACAGACAGCTAATTCTCTGAGATGAGGATAGACCTGAACCCCGGAACTTATTTGGAGGAAGATTAAATACATTCTGTATTATCTGAGCTTTGTGTGCATATGACCTCCTTGTTTATTAGTTTGTTTTTTCTTTTGTCTTTTTTTTCCAGTCTGTTCCATTGCAGTCGTTGACATTGTTTTGTCAAAAATATTGATAGAAAAATAAATGTTTTAACTGCAACCTAATGTGTTTGTCAGTATCAATGGAAACACATTAGGTTAGAATTTATACTTTGTTATTGCATATTGTTGTGGCCTCTTTCCTCATTTGAAATACTGCTTTGCCAATATTTGCTGTTTTTCTGTCAAATCAGTAAAGCATATTTGATTTTGATCGTGAAAAGTGATATAAAAGAGAAAGGGAGTGACAGCAAAAGAGGAAAAAGAGAGATAGGCTACACCTCTTCCCTGATAGTGAGATAGTATGTGTTTATTACTTTATCTGTCTGGACCAGATGTCACCAGATGTCTGCTGCTGCCAGCCTATCTCAGTCCACACACACACATATGCATCCACACACACATAGGCAATGAAAATACACACACTCCTTCTGCCACTGTGACATGCTATACCTCCTACACCTTGTCCTGTCTGAAAACAATCTAACTGCAGACCCATGATAGTTGAAAATATGTGATTGTGAAATATCAGTTACAGTGCATGAACCGCTGAAGACTCATATATGCTGTTTACAGCCTGTACAGTTGAGCATGAACAGAAATGAAATGACATGGGTGGAGAGGAAAAAAAGAGAAGGGGAAAACAAGAAACACAAAGAAACAGAGGAAAGGAAAGAACGGCGACAGAAATGAAAGGGCAAGCAGGGAAAGAGAAACATAACCGAGTCACAGGGGGATAATGCACTGTTACAAAAAAGGGAACCTCCTTGTTAATGGTTCTGATGTAAAAATAGAAGAAAAATGCAGATCACAGCAGGAAAAACATGAAAGCACATGGTGAGTTAGACTGAAGCGACTAAAGAGATCTCTGCA